>BMAO01027842.1:0-103264 GCA_019973975.1 Trichonephila clavata
AGAAAATTCCAACTCTAAAACGATGAAAGCGCCCTCTTCTGGGAGGGGGAATGGCGTTCCTAAAAGAAAGGCCAAGTACTCATGAGTACTGGTCTTAATGATCGGAGGTAAATAGTTCCTTCATAAAAGATAAATTATATGCCTTTTTTTTCTTAATTTCAATATTTTCTTGACTTTGAAATAAACATTTTTTTCAAGCTATTATTTTTCCAAATTTGCATTTACTTGATCCCATTTTCTGATGATTATGTTCTGACAGATGTCATGATGAAAGAAAATGACGTCACAGAATCATACAAGCCCTTCTACACAGTTGAGAGAGGGATTCTAAGTGCAAAGGGAACTCGAGACAGGAACCCCCCCCTCTCTTTCGCCTTCTATTTTTGTTCTTGGAGGGTCCAGTTTACAACCAACTGAAGACTATTTATATGACAACTGACCCTCTTTTACGGCCCACCCCACGGCAGTTTTCAATTACATGAAAACTGTGCCCGACATTCTAGTTGTACAAAGAAACTGCTTTTTTTCCGCTGTTTCGTTTCTGTTTTGAGGAACATCAGTTTTTCATTTGAATTTTATAAAAATATAAGTTTTAGTTAAGGCAAAACCTTTTATATATATATATATTTCTATACATTCAAAACAATTTTCTGTGATATTCTTCAATACTAAATTGCATCAAAATCCTTTTTTAAACAGTTTAATGACAGAGAAATTTATAAAATTAATGGAATGAATAGTGTAATGTGATTTAAATTATTCTCTTTCCTGAAATATTTCAGGTCAGTTCTTTATTTCCGATTCAGTTCAATAATTTTATTTAAAAACGGTTTAAGACATGTAACAAAAAAAAATCTTATATAAATTTAATAAAGTACAGTGGCGTAACTACCAATGGGCTAGGTAGTGCCGTGCACAGGGGCCCTTGAGCTCAGGGGACCCTCACGCCTTGACCACCAAGCAAGTCGAGCTTGCGATAATTTCTCCCATAATTGAGGTATAAATATAAAAGATTGTTACATAGCTGTAATCATGGCAACTCCGTTGAAAGTAATTTCAAACCTTGTAAGGAATTCCCCTAAATTCTTTCCTTTGTTTGTGTATAGTGTTGCGAATTTTACTTATTAAAAAGTTTATATTATTTTTCAATTTTTTCATTTTTCTAATCTTTACTTGAAAATAAACATCAAGTTCCATGAAATGTCTTACCATACATCTAAAAAAACTACACAGGAAGCTATTTCTTCTTGGTCATTTTATTTTTTATAACAATATGATTCATAATAAGCTATTTTTCAATGTTTCACAATCTGGTATCTGCAACAGACTGGTGTAATTTTGACCCCCTCCTCTGTTTTTTCGTGTGTTTTATTTTAAATAATTATAATAATTTTGTATTGTATTTTCTTGTTTGTGCATATTCCTTTTATCATTTCCTGTCTATCACATGTCAAATCGAACCTGGGCAATCACTAAATTCACAAGAAAACTCATATGCATACATGTAAGTAGTTTGTAGTTTTGCTTTCCTATGTTCTGCAGAGCTTGACACAGGGCTGATGTGAACCAGCTTTGTATATATATAAAAATATATATTATATTTTATATATATATATAAATAAATACTCTAATATATTTTTAATTAATAAAACTCCACCAATATTCTCTCTTTTTTTTGCACCAAGACCTTTGGATACCTAGCTACGCCACTGGTAAAGTATATTGAGTATTGGTTTTGGGACCCACACAATTTTTTGGAAGAATAGTTTTAGTGTTGGAATTTCTAATATAAATACAGTTACAAAAAAAGGAACGAGTCTTACAGTAGTCGCATATGATGTGTAACATGACATGTTATCCTGGTAAATACGCAATAGTAAGATAAATCCTGGAAAAAATTAATCGGGTATGATTGGAAATAATTTTCTATTAAATAATTTTATCTTTAATGAAAATTTTATTTAATTAACACAAAGAGTCATGTAATTTTTTAGCAAAAATAAATATTCTTGTTCAATTTGGGGAAGACACACACACAATAGACTTATGATGACTAAAATCTGACACATATACTTGAGATTTTAAAGTATTTAATAACCTTTGAAAAACAACGTCAATAACAGTACCACTGTTAGCTGTCGATATATTTCGGTTTGTGTTCATTTCGAGCTTGAGCTCATCATTCAAAAAAGCTACGAGCGGACAATCGTAAAGTTACCTGACTGACAAACAGATTTGGTAAAGCAGTAATTGGTTCGGCCGTTTGTTTCTGAGAGATTTGTGTTCGTTGCAAAAAAAAAAAAAAAATACCTGCTGCGTGGAGTTGAATTTTGTGCAATTCTTTTCGGCTGTACTCCTTCAGTTTTTAATTTTTTTTTCTCACGTTTCTTTTGTCGAAAATCTCGCATACATTCTGCTATGGATTTACTCGTCTCGGTAAATCACAAAATCGTTTTAAAGTTATTGTATTCCAGATTTTAATTTCAATTAACTTTTTTCACTAATCATACTAAATATTTTTCTTATTTATCACACTAATGTTATATTTTTAATATCACAAACAGAAACCAGCAATATATTTTTAAAAAAAATAAAAATAATTTAAATCAGCTTTTAAAACCGTGGAGGATTATATACCATAATGACTAAAGACGCGAGATTCCCAAGTTCAAAAAAGGTCATGAAGAATACAAAGAAACTGTAAACTCAAGTGTCATTCTGGCTATCCGATCGTGGCTTAGAAGAGGGATGGCCAACTCAAATGACCTTGAGGGCCACTTCCGAAAAACATTATAATCCTGCGGGCTGCAAACAAAAATTATATATCTTTATATTATATTTAGACCCATCACAAACATTTATTGGAATGAAAATTTAAAACGGAATGAATTATTATTGATTTCATTATTTTTCATCTATGCAAGCATAGATAATTTATAATAATAATGCAAGGATCAAATATGTCTAATTCTAGCAATAGGCAGCGCGATGGAGTTACAGGAATCGAGTGTGATGCTGCGCTGCAATACCGCACACTTCTAAGAATGTATTAAAATAAAAGAAAGGTAATAAAATAGAAACAGTTATGAAGTATATTTGTTACAAAACACTACATTAAAAACAAAAATATTGTACAAAATAATCAAATTTTTTAATGAATCTCGAGGGCCGCAAAATTATTCAAGGCCGCGGGTTGGCCACCCTTGGCTTAGAATTACGAAGTCTGTCGCAAATAACATATATGGCTCTAGAGCAGTGGTCTTCAAACTTTTTCAACTCAAGGAACCCTTTGAACTTGAAAGTGTTTTTGTGGAACCCCTAGAACTAGAAAGTGTTTTCGTAGAACCCCTAGAACTAGAAAGTGTTTTCGTACAACCCCATTCCAATCAGAATTTCCCGGAATTTTTGGGGAAAATCTCTAATTCCTCAGATGTTAAACATTCAAATTGTGGAGTGAGTGAGTGAATATTTACGTCACACTGTTCAGCTACACGAGAGCTTTTGGTAACGGACCTCGTAATTTTGAACCATGGTCAAGTGACGGGGATGACACCTGAGATAGCACCTCATCTCCTAACTACCACACCACACCAAAGGAAGGACGTTTGAGCTCTCGACAGATTTAACGTGCATCGCGCCCCTACACGGTGGGTCTGTAGTGGTGCTGGGCTTGAACTTTAAAATTGTGGAACTATTTGCCTGTATTTGTACTTGCAGTGCATTCTTCATAGCGCATTAACTTAGAATTCATTTTGAAAAAAAAAAAGCAGTGATGAGTTATCTTGAATAATATATGAAACACATGTATAAATGAAAATGCAAAATGTAGATACTGCTTTCCAGACAGAAATTTAAAAAAAAAAATTTCTGCAATGTTATTTCTAAGTTGAATTTTCAGTGAAGGAAATAAAAACGGAATAAAAACATCAGTAGCAATAGTAAATAAATTAATTGAAATTTATATGTTTTAAGAAGAGACTATTAATGTTACTAAAAATATTCTTAAAATTATGGAAAACTTTCTGATTTATTTTAAATCAATGGTATTTCATCTTCGGAATATTTGAATCTTATTTAAAATGCGATGATCAATAAATGCATTTAGTATGTGGAAACTTTCACAATATTTGAAATGAACAGCGGAACAAGAATTTAGAAAAAAAGAAATACACACTTTTCTTTCCAATTCCTGAAATTCTGTCCTATATTCTTTTTTCGTTTAGCCGAAAGAAATAATCTTTTTTTGAAGCTGCGACGATGATCCATTTTATTTAATAACTGAAATAAACTGTGCAAAATAAGTTTTAAAACAGCTGATATTCAAATAACTTTAACTTGGAAAAAAAAACAGGAATTTCAATTTTGGAGATATGTAAGAAAAGAATGCGAAATCTGATTCACTTTATCCTGACTATTCAAATGCATTTAATAAATATTAATTGTTCATTTTAATTATTAATAAAATATAACTTATTTAGTATATACAAATAATTTTAAGAAAGGTGGAATAAAAAACAGAGCATAGCTTTTTGTACAAAACGTATTTGTAGTTATTTTCAAGCACAGACTCAAACTTTCCTAAGAATGATGTAATTGTAAATAGTATCTTGAATGCCTATAGATTCTTAGAAAACAAGACCCATTTTGAGGGGGGGGGGGACATCTCTGTTACACAATCCACCGAAGAGTCATAAATTACCCCCTTTCACCAAGGGAACGCAGGGAAAATTTCATGTATCCTTCCGCAAGAAGGCGGAGTTACAAGTTTACTTTCCCCTCATTCCAAATATACAATGCTGACTTATTTAATTACTCGCAAATAAATTAGTTTAAAATTTTTAAAGTATAAGCGTTTGAAAGAGCATAAAAAATAATGGATTTCCACTGAAAAACTTTTTTTATCCGATAATTGAAAATATTTTTATGATCGTTTCAACGCACTAAATGTAAATTTTCAAGCTTTTAATAAACATTTAAAAATATTTAGAATTTTTTTTAAAAAAAATCGAAATTAAGAGAAAAATTAATTTTTTTTTAATCTTTAGGATGCATTTTGTTTCATACAGTTAAATGCAATACCTTAGACGTAAATTGAATTATAAGAAACTCCATAGGATTAACATTACACTCGGGTTTTCGTGGTGGCGTGTCACCGGGAGCCTTAAGGAGAAGTACTCTAGGTTCGGGGAAATTCCTCCTAAACCAGTGGTTTCTCTTCCTGAGGGCGATAGGAGGAGTGTTTTCGAAAGACGCGTGATACAAAAATGTTTCCATTGCAACCTGCCCGGACATATAAAGGCGGCATGCCCGAAATTAAATAGGAATAAAGCAACGGAGTCTCTCAATAATATTGAAGGAAATGGGAACTCGGATTTTCTTAATTCATATATAACAAAGGGCTCTGTGAATGGTCAAGAAATAGATATACTTAGGGATACGGGAGCTACAATAGATTTAATGTGTGCTAAATACATTAATTCTTCTTCCTTCTCCGGTGAAAAGGTCTGGGTTAAACAACCGTTAAGCTCAGAATTGGATTGCTTACCCTTGGCAGTCGTGGAAATTTCTGGAAACTTCGGAACGGTGCAAACTAAAGCAGCAGTTTGTGGTAATCATTTAAATCAACATGGTCGGTATTTGCTCGGAAACAAAACGGCCGAACTAATGAAAAAAAATTTAGGCTATGATTTTCTTTCAGTTGAGGTAGTCAATGCTGTTCAGACAAGGTCTCAAACCATAGCGGCTAGAAAAGTAATAGAGTTAAATAGCTGTAGCGATAGGAAAGGGGAAGATGAGGCTATAATTGTTTCTCTGGAGGCAGAGGATCAAATTTTAATCCCTGAGCTGCAGGAATATGTTCCGGTGTTAGAGCTGCTAAAAGTTACTCGAGATGAGTTAATTGAAGCTCAAAAAATAGCGAGGTTATTAAATCATTGTACGAACAGGCAGTCAGTCAGGTGCAGGCAACAAATAGGGCTTATTCTCTAGAAAACGGGTTATTCCTCAAAAAACGCGAGGATAAGTTAGATAATGTGGCTAAATTAATAGTAGTGCCAGAAAGGTTCCGTGAGCAAATTAAATCGTTGTGTCATGAAGGAACCTCTGCACATCTGGGGGTTACGAAAACTAAAGACAAGTTAAACCGATTTTTTTATTGGCCGAATTGTTATAAGGATATAGAAGCGTAAGTAAAAACTTGCGATCAGTGTCAGAGGGCTGGGAAGCCAAATGAGAAAAAGAAAGCTAAACTAAAATTGGTCCCGGTTATTCAGGAGGATTTTACTAAGCTAAATATTGATGCATGTGGGCCTCTCCCAATCACATCTAAGGAGAATCGATATCTTATTACGGCTATATGCATGTCATCAAAATTCCCTGAAGCTATCCCGGTGGCTGATATCAGTTCGGTTAGTGTTATAGATGCTCTGTTAAATATCTTTAGTCGTATGGGATTTCCGCGGGAAATACAATGTGACCAGGGTACTTCCTTTACTAGTGCTCTGACTAACGAGTTTTTTGAAAGATTCGGAATACTTGTCCGGCATAGTTCTGTGTATAATCCTCAGAGTAACTCTATTGAGCGATTTCCTCGAACATTGAAATGACTCCTGCGAGTCTTATGTCAAGAAGCAGGCTCCGAATGGGACAAACATCTTCCGTCTATTCTTTTAGCGTTGCGAACTGTAACTCACGAGAGTACAGGGTCAGAGTTGCTGTATGGGAAAAATTTGTGGAATCCAGAAACATTAGTAATGGAACATTGGATGGAACCGGAAGAAGAAAATGATCTCTACACTGAATATGTGTTTAAGTTAATTAATAGATTAAAAAGGTGTCAGGAGGTAGCTATAGATAAAATGGAAGCGATGCAAAATAAGAGGAAAACTTGGTATGATAAAAATGCAGTAAAACGCGAATTTAAGGATGGAGATTTAGTACTTGTTTTGGCTACATCTCGAGCGAATAAATTAGCAGTACAGTGGATAGGTCCTGGAATGGTTTTAAATAAAATTTCCGAAACGAACTATTTGGTAAAAATTCCCGGCAGACGAGAAACCTCTCAAATCTATCATATAAATATGCTAAAACCGTATTATAAAAGACCGGAACATGTTAACTTAATAATTACCGATGAAGCGCATCAATCTCTCGCAGACCAGGATTTAGAAATCCCATACTTAGAAAACAATTCCATTATTTATGTTATCGAGGATGTCATCCAGGCTAGCAAGTTAAACAAATGTCTCCAAGACACACAAATCAATCAGCTGCGCGAATTACTAAATAAACATTCTAAATGTTTCTCAAACGATCCCGGTTTAACTAATCTGGTTGTACACGAGATCCAGTTGGTTAACGATAAGCCAATTAGAACGAAGCCGTACCGAATGTCACGCCGACAAAATGAAATTTTAAAAAAAGAATTTAATCGAATGCTAAAATTAGGAATCATTGAGGTAGGTGAATCGGATTATATGTCCCTCTATGATTTTAGTTGAGGTACTTGGCAAGGATCCTCGACCTTGTGTCGATTATCGGAAATTAAACGGAATTATTAGAACGGAGTACTTTCCTCTACCCAACATCGAAGAACGCGTAGAACAGGTCTCCTCCGCTAAATTTAGTACCATTTTAGATTTATCTAAAGGATATTGGCAAATTCCTCTGAGTAAAACTGCACAACGATACGCAGCTTTTTGTACTAGTTTTGGTACTTACAGACCCCTAAGAATGAGTTTCGGATTAAAGAATGCTCCATATTTCTTTAGTAAACTCTTGGCAGAATTACTAAATGGTCTAGAGCATTTCGTGGTCCCTTATCTAGACGATATCGCTATCTTTTCGGATACGTGAGAGTCACACCTTAAACATGTGGAAATAGTCCTGCAAAGAATCAGGAGATCCCAATTAACAATAAAACCCTCGAAATGTAAGTTTGCACAACAGAATGTCAAATTCTTAGGTCATGTGGTGGGTCAGGGGTTCCACACTTCTTCCGAGGTCAAAGTTCAGTCTGTTCTTGAGTTCCCTACCCCTCGTACAAAAACACATATACGAGCGTTCCTTGGCTTAGCGGGGTACTACAGTAGATACATAAATCAGTTCTCCGTAATAGCTGCACCTCTGACAGATGCACTATAGAAAAACCAAGACGCGGGAAGGTTAATTGGACAACCGACTGTGAAAATGCATTCCGAGATTTAAAAAAGAAGCTAACTGATAAACCCGTCTTGTACTCGCCAAATTTTGAACGGGAGTTTATCGTTCAAACCGACGCCTCTGATTATGGCATGGGGGTGGTGTTATCTCAATTAAATGACCAAGGAGAGGAGCACCCAATCCTTTATCTGAGTAAAAAATTTTCAGATGTTGAGAAACGTTATTATACGACCGAGAAGGAATGTGCTAGTATTGTGTTCGCATTTAAAAGGTTACATTATTATTTAGATGGAAATTCATTTTTAGTTATGACCGACCACAACCCTTTATTATGGTTAAATAAAAACGTTAGTTCTAACCCTAGATTAATGCGATGGGCTTTGGCATTGCAACCATATAATTTTAGAATTGTACATCGATCGGGTAAAAGTCATAAAAATGCAGATAGTCTCAGCTGATCAGCGATCGATGATTAGGAATTGATAGATGTTTGTTTGCCATGATTATTAATTGTGGAATAATGTTATTTGCAAATAGTTAATAAATGGTGTCAATCATGTGTATTTGCTAATGATTAGTAATTGTCGGTAAATAATGTTTCTTACTAATACTGAAATTAGTTTTGAATGGATGTGTATGTTAAAAGGATCCACACATGGAATGTAATAATATTGAATTGCTTAATATGTGTTCTACCTTGGGTTTATTATGGATCTGTCTTATTATTCATTAGTATTACCCGTTAATGAGAATATTGGGAAGAATGTTTTATGTGTAAGATGGTACCTTAAGCATATTATAGCAACATGTTTTTATTATGATTTTAATAAGTACTGTGTATGAGTGTTTAAAATTTTAATGATATGAATACTTCTTATATTGGTAATGATTATTCTTTCGTGATTAGTATTTGTGTAAGTTCCCTTGCAAGAACACTCACTCGCGGTAAGCATTTCGAATTTAATTGAAAGTTTATTAGATTTAATTACAACTCAGAAATATGGCAGCACTTATTCAAAGGAATATTTTCCCTGTGTGTCCGACATTTCCAAAGGTCAGTCACCTCGGTTACCATCATCGACCCTGAACTTTTCTTTACGAAAAGTCTGAAAGAGGGGAGGAAAAGCTGAGACGTGTGTGCGTCCCCTCTTTGAGACATCTGGGACTTGCTTCCCACGGTCGGATCAGTTTTTAGAAGAATTGATGACCACACGTGCAAAGACACCTGCAGTCGCTAATACACTGCGACGGACATGTCTTAATTAACCCATGCAACCTTTGACCCGAGGGGAAGCATTTTGCCACCACCGGGTGTGGGGTGTGAAAGGGGACGCTCCGAGACGGTCAACCGCGGAGGGACCGAAAAAGGACCGGTGAGAGTTGACAGCGGAAACTGGCAGTGAACGGACACCAACAATATCCCTCCCTCACAAAATTATTTTGGGACTCTAAAGTCATCTCATAGTGCAAAATTGTATATTAATGTAAATAATAGCTGTGACTTAATTAAACTAAATTATTATATTTCAAACACGCTACCATTATTGAATCAAATGTCACAATAGGTATTTGAAACAGAATGTAACTAAGAAGGAATTACCTCTGGTGTAGGTTTTTAAGATGTAATAATAATTATGGTAAAATTTTTCATGGAACTTAGGAAAATGAAAAAAAAATGAAAATAATATAAATGCTTCAATAAGTAAAGTTCGCAACACTAAGCAAATAAGTTGTAATAACCCCTCTTCCCGTCTACCCTGTGAAGAATGATTTGACATGATAATTTCAAATTATTTATTCAATGTTTAAATTAACTCAGAAACAATTCAATGAAACACAATAAATAGGATGTTCCCGATCAGTCAACAGAGAGAGGGGGACGAGAGTCGCGTTTTGGGAGAATGCATCGAATAAATCAACCGCATTAAAATAATCGATCTACTACCTCAATATTACTTTACGCGGTAGGTGTGTAACTATTGGCCACTTAACCTCTTCAATGCTTTAAATATCAAACGTAATATGTGAAGGCGACTGTACCTGAACTGTAGGCAGTCTTATTAATTAGGGCTTAATCCTTCAAATATCACCTCCCTGTCTTTAATCTCTCCCACGGACTTTCTATCCCTTTTTTCGGTATTTTTCTCTTTGTATCTCGCTTGTCACCTTTAGTTAACTTTCTTTCTAACCAACTCACTCACTTTCTACTATCTATCTTTCTAGCAAGCTAACTTGAACTATGTATAACAAACTTAATGTGCATATCACGTCTTCTTCTTAGGAGAAGGTAGATAATTTTTAATAGCCCCAAAGATTTCCCAAGAGGGTTAGTGTACGGACGCGCACAAAGTGAAAGAATTTAGGGGAATTCCCTACAAGCTTAAAATTACTTTCAACTGAATTGCCATGATTATAGTTATGTTGTAACTTTTTATATTTGTATCTTATAAATTTGGGAGAAATTATCGCAAGTTCAACTTGTTTGGTGGTCAGAGCCCGAGGGACTTTGAAATAAGATGCGACCTCTCAAATTTGCTGAAGAAAAATCTTTCCAGGTCTTGTGATTATGCAAATAGGATTTAGGTACTAATTAATGCGTCCACTCAATCTATTCTTCTCAATAACCATGTTTTTCTATCTCCCTGACTATATCATTGGATGACGTTCACTTGTTTGGAGGCGTTGTCCTGTTTCGTAGAATACCCGAGTTAGATCTCACCAATATAGGCGAGGTCTATCCTCTACAGCAGTGATTCCCAAAGTGGTTTATGTAGACCCCCAAGGGTCTACGTCAGCCAAAAATTAATTTGTCTATGATAGTGGCTCAAGTTAAATTAGACCGTGCCTTTTGTTTTCAAAAAAGTCATAATCAAGTGGAAACCAAATTTTACCTTTTTTAACAGATTTATTTACTAAATTTAATAAGGTTAATTTTCATTTACAAGAAGATAGCATAAATTTTATTAAAGCAAGAACCATTTCAGCTTTTCTTTCCTGAGTTAAGCTAGAGAAGTATACAACTGAAGGTCCCGAATTTTCTAAATTTGTCACAGACAGTCTGTCAGAACATTTTAAACTACGTTCAACATTTAACTGCCTTTTATTCAGATTTTGAAATTACAGGCTTGAGAATGCTTTGATTAAGGCAATACAACAGTAGGTAATAAATTCACATGGTCATATTGGAAAAAAATATCACATTACAATAGGAACTGATCGTAATAAGTACTAACGAAGATCTTAAAGTTTAGCAAGAGATGCCAGCAATCTTGGCTTTAAAAAGTCAAACCTGTTATCTCTCCCGACTTAGGGAATATCGTGGTGAAGTTTTTCATTGCTTTTCCTAGTGTGAAGGAGTTTCAGCGAGGATTCCAATCTCCAAAACGAAAAAAAACAAACAAAGAACTGGACACTAACAGAGGAAATTTGAGGTTAATTAGACAATATTGATCTCAATTGTTGAAAATTTGATATTCTAGAACTAGAGAACCATCTCTGCCATTAAAATCATTTGTTTGTTGTTTAGTTAGTTTATTTAAGAGTTGTATTTATTAATTAATTTTTAATTTAACTATTTAACGTGTATTTTTTAAGTTTTAAACACTATACTTCATTACAGTTAGAAATTTAATTCTCTTAAAGTAGAAGTAGTAGTACCAGGTGTAAAAAACACATTTAAGTTGATAAATTTGCAAAAATGCAATATTAGTTAAGCAGGGGTCTACCCAAATCCGAAAAACATGGCAAGGGGTCTATGAGACAAAAACGTCTGGGAACCTCTGCTCTATAGGATTGTTACAGGATTCATGATAAAATATTATTAATAATATAATTTAACAATTTTAAAATTAATAATCTACTAAACATATTCAGAAATTCCAGTTAGAAGATGCTCCTATTTTTTGGAGTTGTTCTTTAGATAAAGGTAGAAAAATCTCCAAGAAAAAATTATTATTTAAGGTACAAATATATATATAATCTGGACAAAAATCAATCAGTTTTTATTCTGTAGTAAATAGTCCGTATCTCTGGGTGGATCGTTAACGTCGATAGAGCATCATTGAGCTCCAGTCTCCTCAATTCACTCAGCTGCCATTTCTCTTGAACCACTTCTTAGTGCCATTTGTGCGCAGGAGATCGACTACAAACACGATTCCCATCCATAAGTCAATGTTACTGACGCATCCATACCATTAGCAGCCCTTAATAACTGCACCAGACTTGAGAAACAAATGAATGGGATCGCAACCACCTAAGATGTCGAGATTTATTCGACATTTACGGTTCCATGAAAACACATCTGGAAGGAGGACATGGAAGAAAAGCAGAAATCGGTTCCTTACCTCCATGTCCTCCCCTGGCCATAGCTCCATATTATTGTCAATACAAATTTTCATGAAGAAACAAATACCGATAAAACTAACATAAATCTAAAAATAAAAACAAAAGTCTACTTATTAGCATAGGAAGGAAGATTTTATCACAGTATCTGATGGGAAACGAAACCCCCCACAAACTCCCCCATTTTGACGCATGTTTGAAACGGTTTAAGTTCCGATTGAAACTAGTAATTATTTTGATTTTTTACTAGTAATTATTTAGGCTAAGGGTCAAATTAGACTGAAACATATTAAGTATTAGCATTCTAAGTTTCATTCAACTTCGAGAAACTATTATTCTGTGCTGTGACTATTATCTCAGACAGCATTATTAAAAAAATAAGTTCAAGAATAACGAAGAAAAAGAGTTGATTGAGATATAATCAATAGTTATCCTTTAAATTTAAACACTACCTAAAAATGTATAAAAGTTGCGAATGAAGTTTGTGTTACATATATGCAATGCATTAATATACAGGACAATTCGCTATTAGACCGATAAACTTGCAGGGTGTGTAGAGAGTAAGTAAGAGACGAATTGAAATCACATAGGAATGTAAGGTCGCAAAAGCCGTAGTTACGCACTATGGTGCAAAGAAGCTGAGGGGGAAAAAATAGAAACAGCAACACATGAATGGGCCAGAAAACATTTTATTGAGAGGTTGTAGTTCTACAGGCGCTCGAAATTACCGGTTGAACACGAGGAGACCTTTGTGTATATCTAGGAGGTGAGGAAACGGATCGCAAATGGCGACATCCAGCAGGATCTGTTTTCATGAAACATTCTGTTCAGCGCCATCTACGTAAGACTGCCTGGAGGAATCTTTCAGAACATAAAGAATTCCATGTCACTCCGCTGACAGGCCTCCCAGATGACTTTTGGTCGCAATTTCGAACACCTGTTGTAGCAAAACCTTTCAATAAAATATTTTTTGTTCCATTGATGTGTTGCTGTTTCTGTTCTTTTCCTCTTCTTCTTTGCACCATAGCTCGCAACTACGGCATTTGAGACCCAAAATTCCTACAGGATTCTGAGTTGTCTCTGTACCCCCTACACACCTTACAAGCTTGTTAGTCTGGTAGCGAAACACCCTGCATACAATACATGTCTTGTGCACCCTGACGATGGTGAAAATGCTATACACACAGAAACACAGTTAAACATTTCACATTCTTAATAGTAAAGTTTTAAGTAATATAACCATTTTTTTTTAGCTAGGCAATGTTTGAAAAGGAGATGTTGTTTGAAAAACTGATACATGCACTAAGACAAAAATACAATTTTCATTATTTTATTTAAATTTCTTAATCTAAAGAGTTAAACAAAAGTTCCAAAAGTGACTTAACAAAAACTTTATATAAAAAATTCCATATATTTAAAAAATCAACAACCAACATATTCTACTTTTACACATAAGGAAAACAATGAAAAAATTTGCATTTATAATATTACAAAAAGTTAGTTAACAAATTGAATTATAATCTGCAGAAGTCTCACAGGTACTCTTTAATCTTTTTAAGGTAATATGGTACTATCTTCACAATTTTTCTAATTTTAAATATTTGATGTTTGGTTTTAATTGTATTTTATAAAGGTTAATATTTAAAAATAATTCCATATAAAATTTTTTTAATTTGTTGCAAAATATTTATAAAATTAAATTTTTTTGAACTTTTTTTAACATTTTTTAAAATTTCTAAGGCTTTTTTAAAAATGTTTCTTTTTTTCAAAATTTTTTTTCCAAGTACCTTATAGTATATTTCATAAAACTGTGCATGGGTTTTTTTCTGCTGCTGCTCTTTAATTTTTTATTAATTGTTTTCTAGATAAACTTCCAAAAAATCTCAAAAAAACATTCATTTTGATTTTAAAATTTTTTAGAAAAAGTACCAACCATGTTAGAGCTAATTAATTCCATGCACAGTTTTACAAAACATACATTTCAGAACATGTATAAAAAATTTCAAACCCATGCTTCAGTTATCAAAAATGCCTTAGAGTTTTCGATAATAGTATATCTACAAAAATTCAACATGGAGAAAAATGAGTTTAAAGTTTTCATTCCATGAATAGCATGATATAATATTCATCGAATAGTCTGAAACTTTTATAAAACGTTAATTAGCTTATTTAAAACTGCTTACCATAAAAAATAACGCAAATGTAGAACAATTAAACAGTATACTGCCATAGTGAATATATAGAAGAAAACTAATAAAAGATCAATATTTCATAAAATATCTTAAAAATTATAAAAAAAATAAAGACACCCACTTCAGAGCTAATTCTATGCTCAGAGCTAATGCACAACATGCATAAAAGATGTTTATGGTTTTATATTTTTATTTCCATGATTTTAAAAGCCTTCGCATATTAAACATTGTACACGAATGGAGCAAAATCAAATAACAATTTATTGGTAAAATATATCAAAATCTAAGAACTGCATATGTGCATTTGTTTAAATAAATATCTTAAAATATTTTAATTATAAAATTGTTGACTTTCACACATATGGGATATATATATGTAATGACTTCTTCTAATTCTCCTTAACTGTACCCCGTCAAATTATTTTCTAGTTCTTTCGCCTCTGACTGTTATAATCTTAATCTAATTGTACGACCGTGTAATCTTAATCTTAATCTAATTGCTCCCGCTCATTTGCAGCCAATCACGACTCCTGTTATAAAAGAGTCGTACGACCTTCACCGCCACTATAAAGGCTCTGAACACACGGTTACGCGCGCTCTTTCGCTTCGCTTTTTGTCATCATGTAGTCTGCCGCATCTAGTGTTTGTGTATTGTGTGTGTCTTTTTGTGATTACGTACATCTATGTGTCGTCCTTGTCTTGCCTTTGTGTGTTCAAGAATAAACAAGTTTCTTCAATCACCGTACTGCCTTATCAATCTCATATAAAGAATCCATTCCAACAACATCGTCGTATTACAAAGAAATCATGTCAGCGGCCATCGTATAACGACTACCCTTCAACGGCCAACGTCTATTATATAAGTCAGCAGGATCAAATAACCTGCTGGGAACGCGGGAAATATCGTCAAGTAAAATTCTAAAAGTGAAAATTCTACTAAGGAAATGCGAAAGTGAGCGAATTGAAGCCTCCAAAGGGTATTCCCCTTTTCACCTGATAACAAGTACGGGAAAACCCCGTTACTTCTGTGTTTCAGCTTCGTGAGAGTGTTCCATTCCTCAAATTCTTCACAGCGCCAAAATCTCAAGTTTTGTGTACAAAAAATAAAAAATGGCCATCATCGATCTGTTTCTTTTTCAAATTTTAAGATAATTAATAATGCATATTTTCTGTTGTTTTATTTCACTTTAAATTTATTTTAAGTATTATTTATTTGGCATATTTTTAATAGCATTGCAATGCTTGTTTTAAGTTTGATAAAACAATATTTATTTAAATAAGAAATTTAAGTTTTTTCATGTTTGATATTTGAATATTGATTATGACTAATATTAGTAATTGCAAAATTTTGATTTGTGTTGAAATTTTTTCATATTTGATTTTGAACATTGATTATTAGTAACTGCAAATTTTTGATTTGTGTTGATTTTTAATTTTATATTTTTGGTATTTTTGTTTTGTTCTTCAAAATTTTTAAGAATTATCTAAAATTTTAAGTTTATATGATTCTCAGATCGGGCTTTAAAATGGAAACTAATAATCAACCCAATTTAGCTGTAAATAGTAATACAAATCAAAAATTCCCAGTGAACCCTTTTTAATTGCATTTGACCCCGAAAATGGAATGAGAATAGAAGCATGGTTAGAGTATTTTAATAATGCCTGCAAAATTAGTAATAAAGACAATGATTGGAAAATGCTTAATATCTCTAAATACCTTAAAGGTTCTGCTCTAACCCATTATGTTAATTCTTGCCTTAATATTTCTAATTTTGATGATCTGTGCAATATCCTTATTGAAAATTTCTTAAAACCGAACATAGTAAATTTGTCAGATTTTTCTCAACACCAGCTAAGAAATAATTTAGATGAATATTTTCACCAGAAACTAAATTGTGGTAGACAATTAGGTCTATCTCCCCAACTCATTTTGGAAGGCTTGACTGATGGAATGCCCACCAATATTAAACAATTAATGACCATTAACCCTCCCACCTCACCTACAGAATGGCTCAAGGTAGCTACCCGCCTAATGAAAACACAAGCAGCTAAACCAGAACCAAGTAGTTATAGACCAGCACAAAATGCTTACAGACCTCCAATAACTCTTTTAGACCTAATTTTCAAAATTTTAACAGAATGCGTCCCCAACATCTCCCAAATCATCAGGCTCACAATTTTGTCAATCGAGGATTTAGACCCAACCACCACACACATTTTCAAAATGGAATGCCACCAACACCATGTAGTTTTTGTACTCGACAAGGCATTCTCAATGCTTACCATTGGAAGCAGCAATGTCCATTTAATCAAACCGAATTAAGACAAACCCCATATAATTGTGACTCATCGTTGGCTACTAACACTGCTTCTCAGAGCTCGGGGAACCCTGTTAGTAATCAACAAATCCCAAACCAGAGACAACAACCTTCTACTGAGGCCCCTGGCCCAGCATATTGACAATTAAAAGTGTCCGGACACGTCTCATCATTGCCAAGCCTAGCTAACTTGGACAATTTACCTTTTACAGGAAAAAGTAATGTAAATATTGTTATTGACACTGGATCCACCTTATCTTTAATTTCTGCAGATATTGTAAATAAACTTAAACTAACAAAACAAAGAACTAGGCCTATATATATTAATCAAGCCCATGGCAATTTTCAATTAAATCAACTATGCAAAACTTTCCTAAGAATAGGACAAATTGAACGAAATATAAATCTGTATATTATTAATAGTAGTTTACCTTATATTATCCTAGGACTACCAGAGTGTAGCCAATATAAATTTATGATTGATTGTGAACATAACCAATTGTTACAAAATGGACAAATTATTGTAAATAACTCTAGCAAAATCAACAAACAAATGTCTTTACACATACAGGAAAATGTAAACAAACCTAAACCTAATCAGGAAGATTTAGTCAGTACCTCAGAGGAAATTTTTTCACCTCTGATTGTCAAAGAACTATCTCCTAACCTGGTGCAACTTATTTCAGAATACTCCCATGTTTTTTCAAAAAATAAATATGATGTAGGTAAAATAAGAATGGAACCCCCTAGAATTAATTTAACTTCAGATCTCCCAATTTCTCAGAGAGCATACAGAACATCAGCTACTTCAGAAGCTGAGATTAATAAACAAATTCAAAATTTACTAGCTGCAGGTTTAATTAAGGAATCAACTAGTTGTTATTCTTCCCCTGTTACTTTGGCTTATAAAAGAGATGAAAAACAAAAAACAAGACTATGCATTGACTACAGAAAACTGAATGCAATTTGTAAAACAGATGCAGAACCCTTACCTCGAATAGACTCCCTGCTAGATAAATTAAATAATGCTAAAATTTTTTCTACTCTTGACCTTGCAAGTGGTTACTGGCACATTCCTCTTCACGATAAAGATAAAGAAAAATTAGCTTTTATTACAACTGAAGGTTTATATGAATTTCAAGTTCTCCCTTTTGGTTTTCGAAATGCCCCTGCAACTTTTAATCGCATTATTCGTAAAATTCTAACTAAACATAAATGTTCAAATTTTGCTTGTCACTATTTTGATGATATAGTTATTTTTTCAAATTCTTTAGAGGAGCACTATGCTCATTTAAGAAAAGTATTTAAAATTTGTGAGGAGGAAAACATTAAACTAAAATTCTCAAAATGTGTTTTTGCAAAAAATAAAATAAATTTTTTAGGCTATGAAATTAAAGAAGGTTGCATTACACCAGATAATCAAAATATTGAAACTATTAAAAAATTACAGCCCCCTAAAAATGTAAAACAACTTCAAAGTTTTCTTGGTTTTGTAAATGTTTACAACAAATTCATCGATTCATATGCTAAAATTAGAGAACCTTTAAATCAACTCTTAAAGAAAGATAAACAATGGAATTGGACTGCTGAATGTCAAACAGCCTTTGAATTGTTAAAAAATAAATTAGCAACTAAACCTGTATTACAATTATATGATCCTAAATTACCTCTTCATGTGTTCTGTGATGCTTCTCAAAGTGCAATTGGTGCAGTTTTAAAACAGCCAGATATAATTCTGGTACTCTTCACCCAATATCTTATCATTCTAGAACTTTACGTGACTATGAAAAAAAATATTGTATCACAGAATTGGAATGTTTGGCCATAGTAGATGCTCTTGATAAGTTTTATTATTATTTATCATGGTAAAAAATTCATAATCCACACTGATCATGCTGCTCTTGTTTGGCTTAAAAATGTGAAAAATTTAAGGGGTAGGTTATTTCGTTGGTCTTTAAAATTAAGCATGTTTGATTATGAAGTAAAATATTTAAAAGGGACTAATAATGTTGAAGCTGACATGTTGTCGAGACATCCTATTACTCAATATATCCAGCACTCTGTACATTTACTTGAATTAGATGAGATAAAAACATATCAAAATTTAGACAATGTAAATGGTCCTAAATATAAGAAAGTTGATGATGTCATTGTCCTTAAAAAGAAAAATCTGTTTAAAATTGTTGTACCTTTTTCATTAAGAAGAAAAATTTTGCAAAATGCTCATGAACAATTTGGACACCCAGGTACTCAAAAAATGATAAATTTAATTACTCCTCAATACTACTGGCCTCATATTAACTTAGATATTTCAAAATTTGTTAAACATTGTGATGTATGTCAATTAAATAAGAAGAAAAGGCAAAAAAGATTTGGCCTTTTACAGGCTGTACCTCCCACAGATCAACCTTTTGAGTGTATCTCTGTTGATACTGTTGGTGGATTTAATTATTATAATTCTACTAAAAAATTTCTCCACTTAATAATAGATCATGCAACTCGCTATGTTTGGGCTTTTCCTTCCAAAAGTGAAACAACAGAAACCTATACAAATTGTTTGAAACAACTTTTCCAAATTCAAATACCCAGTAAATTGTTAACTGATAGAAATGGTGCTTTTACCTCATCTAGATTTAAACGCTTTCTAAGAAATTATAGTGTGAAACATTTATTAACTACTTCTCATCATCCTCAGACAAATGGAAAATGTGAACGTGTTAATCAGTCTATTGTAACTAAATTAAGATGTAAAGTAAATTCTTCTCCTACCAAAATTCCATGGACTAAACTTTTAGAACAAGTAATTAATGAATATAATTTAACACCTCACTCAGTCACAAAATTCCCTCCTGCATATTTGTTCTTTGGCAGTTTACCATATACGCCTCCCTTAGCTCAAAATCAATTTTACCCTCCAGTTGAAGAAGCCAGAAAATTAGCAAAAGAAAACACTATTAAATATCATGAGAAAAACAAAATTAAATATGATGCTCGTTTCATTGATTCTCCCTTTGAACCTGGTGACATTGTAATGTATGAAGAATTTAATTATCCAAATCGTAGAAAATTATCCCCAGTTTTTTCCGGCCCCTATGAAATAGTACAAAAATTGTCAGATGTAAATTATGAAATAACCAAACCCAATGCTTTAACCAAAAAACCTACTGAAATTGTTCACGTGTCAAAATTGAGAACTTATTATCCTCCTGAAGAATTAAAATTAAGTCACGAATGATAATCATTTTAATAACCAAAAAAATTCACACACAGCTACACAAAACCAGACCATTGTCCTTTTACCCCTCTTAGGTGGACCCCCTTCTTTCCACTCTTAGGATAATTTTTCTTTTTTTTAAAAAAAAATGTTGTTGTGAAATATCACAATGAGAAATGAATACAGATCTTATAAATGTGCGGAACATGGGTCCACCTTCCAATCCAGTTCAAATTTTTTCCTGTTTACATCTCAGTATTCTGTTTCAGTTTTGGAGAAGTGTGTACTCTTGGATGGAAACAGGGAAGAGTTTGAATTAAATTCCCCTTCCTTAATAGTCTAAAATACTGAGATTATTAAGTTTACTTTTAGACTAAGTCTATTATTTTATTTTGAAACAAACTTAGATGTTCCTTTGATGTTTGTCTTTGATGGTATTTTATACTACAATTATGTTTTTGAATCTTATTTTTGTTTACATTCCATTTCAAGTGTTTATTTTTGATATAGTGTGTACTTTTATGATGCAACGTTTATAGTGGTAACCAGTATTACTTCAACCACTCAAGAAAAAGTGAACATTTTGAACTTTGATACAAATTGAACTTCCATGCATTTTGAACCTTGCTACATTTCGAACTTTATTACATTTCTGAATTTAATACACTTTGCATTTTAATACAATTTGAAGGTTATTTATGGGTACCCATATTGTACAGTTATATTAATGTATGTTTGTTATCATATTTTATTTCTGTGTTGGAGTTTTTATGTCTGCTGGTTGGTGTGAAGGAAAATTTTTAATAATAATATTTAATTTAAAATTTAATATCTCTGTAGGGTACTTGTGTGTGTCAAGGGCCCTGGCGCATACACGCGTCTTACGGAGGGGGGAAAAATGTAATGACTTCTTCTAATTCTCCTTAACTGTACCCCGTCAAATATTTTCTAGCTCTTTCGCCTCTCACTGTTATAATCTTAATCTAATTGTACGACCGCGTGATCTTAATCTTAATCTAATTGCTCCCGCTCATTTGCAGCCAATCACGACTCCTGTTATAAAAGAGTCGTACGACCTTCACCGCCACTATAAAAGCTCTGAACAAATACACGTTTGCGCGCGCTCTTTCGCTTCTGTATTTGTCGGCATCAACATGTAGTCGGCTGCAGCTTTTGTTGTGTTTGTGTGTGTGAGTGTATTGTATCGTCTTTGTAATGTCTTAAGTGCTCAAAATGTATAATAAACAGATTCAATTAATCTCAAGACTACTTCTTCAGCATCAGTTTAAAGAATCCATTCCAACGGCCAACGTCTATTATATATATATATATATATATATATATATATATATAGCAGTAAATAATTCAAAAGAAGACTAATAAATCCCAAGAATCCTAAGATCAGACCGGAAGAACCAAGAACATGGAACCATGACAAACCAAAAAAGAGAAATGTAGCTAGAGGGGAAAACTATTATGATTTCTCGAGCTGTCACTGGTTTAGGACAGTGAAACAGGATTAAACAATGTTTAGTGAGATCTCAACCTTCTCCTGCAGCAGAAATTTTTTCTACATAATAGCTCCCAGTATAAACTAAGGCAAGAGCCTAAAACCCACGTGGGTGAATATAACAGCAATAGAATAGAAATTGCAATATTAAATTACCATAGGAATCCGGAAGATACAGACAAATATAAATATGTATAAACAAAAATATTTGCAAGAGAGGTTGAAAAACATACACAAAAATCCAGCAATATAAAAGTAATAAAAACCAAAGATGTATTAATTAAAAACAAAGTAAAAATTGAAATAAGAAGAAAAAAGTAAAATAAAATAAAATAACCAAATATTATAACAAAACTTATTACAATACTGATTATAAGCATAAAGCTTGTATATACAATGTCAGAAACATTTTTTATATAAGTCATTTATAAGTAGTAATTTTTATACATAAATAGGTGCAAATACAGCCATATTAATATATATATATATACATAAATTATTGATATCTAAGTCCTAGAGCATTAAGAATTCGATTGTATTGAAAAATATACTTACACCTGTAACTGTTGCCTCTTGATAAAAAAAAAGGGCAGAACTCATCTAATTTGTATTTTCTAAAAATCTCTAAAATTCAAGTATGGAAAGATGTTTGCACTTTCGTAACCCTATAACCAAGTGGATTCCGGCAAAACCAATTTTCGGTAGATCTCTACACCATAAAACAAACATGTAAGCCACATTTCAAGTCTAAATCTAACAGAAAAAAAACGAAATTTTTACTAACAATACTCCCGTAATCCCGTTGAGAGTCGTTTTCCAAAATAATCATTCTTAGCGGATTTCAATTCAACAAAAGAAAAATGAAAACCAAATTTCATTATTACAGAAAAAAGAAATGTTTTGTCAATATACGCCCCAGTAACCCACTGCTCCCCTTGGAGTTGATTTCCGTAAAATACATTCTTAGTGGATCCCAGTTCACCAAAAGAAACATGCTTGACAAATTTCAATTATGTGGGTCTAACAATTCAAAAACAGGAATTTTTTTTTCTATAACTCCTCTTGACACCTCACAACCCTCCTTGGGGGTCGATTTTCGTTTTACTTTGTTAGAGGAACTCTATTCCATGAAAGGAACCTGCCTACCAATTTTCAAGATGGGAGATCTAACACAGTTTGAAAACAGAAATATTTATCGATTACGCCACTTAATCTTCCGAAATGAAACTTGGTGCTTGATATTCGCGAAACCCATTTTGTAGCGGTTCTCTATTCTACGAAAGGAATCTGTTTACCAATTTTCAAGACTGTACGTCTAATAGTTTAAAAATGGGGATTAACGCCCCTTGAGCTACCACAACGCCACTTGGGGGTCTGTTTTCCCAAAACCCATTTTGGGAACTGTACTCAATGAAATGAATCTGCTTACCAAATTTGAAGACTGTGTGTCTCTAATAAATTAAAAATGGAAAAAAGGATCTATAACGCCCCTTGAGCCCCATGCAACGCCACCTAGGGGTCGATTTTCACAAAATACATTACATAAGGGACCATTGATCCATGAAAGGATTCTGAATATCATATTTCAAGACTGTACGTCTATTAGTTTAAAAATGGAAATAATTAGGTTTAACGCCCCTTACGCCACTTGGGGCTCGATTTTCACGAAACGCATTTTGTAGCGTATCTCTATCCTATGAGAGAAATCTGCTTACCAAATTTCAAGACTGTGCGTCTAATAGTTTAAAAATTAGAGTAATTACTTATATCTCCCCTTAACCCCCCCCCCCCCCGCAAAATTCCTTAGGGTCAATTTTTCCATAACCCATTTTGTAGCGGAAATTTACACCATGATAAAAGAATGTCTACCAATTTTCAAGCAGGTAGATCAAGTAGTTTAAAAGCAAAAATATTTATCTATTACGCCCCTTAATGACCCGCAACGCCACTTGCGGGCTATTTTCCCAAAACCCATCTTGTAGCTGATCTCTAATCTATGAAAGGAATCTATTTGTCAAATATAAAGACTGTGCATTTAATAGTTTAAAAATTGAAATATAATTATCTAGAACGCCCCTTAAGCCCCCGCAACGCCAGTTGGGGGTCGATTTTCACCAAACTCATTTTGTAGTGGATCTGTCCTCTATGAAAGGAATCTGCTTACCCAATTTCAAGATTGTACGTCGAGAATTTTAAAAATGGAAACGATTATTTATAACGCCCTTGCGGTTCGAATTTCGCAAAATCTGTTCTTAGCGGATCTCTACTCTATGAAAAGAACATGTCTACCAAATTTCAAGTTTGTTGGTTGAATAATTCCAGAGATATCGGGATTAGTCAGTCAGTGAGTGTGAGTAAGTGAGTCGCTTTTATAGATAAACCTTTCATCAGAATCTATCAGTTTTAAAGATAATTATTTAAATGTCAATATAGACTGCAAAATACCTGATTTTAAAGATAGTTATTTAATAACTTTTCAAACTACTATACCCCCAACAATTTGAGGACTTTGAACCTTTTAACGTGCATCAGCCTTTCTATAAGAAAGGTTTTCAGTGGAACCAGGTCTTAATCCCATAACCCGACAGTAATAATGCTTGCCACGAGTTCACATCCATGATTCTCATTCTGAAACCACAAGAAATTTAGAAAAACTCGTTCATTTTTTCGTCCAAAACAATTAAGTATAATCATTTTTTGCAATAAAATTTTTAAATGTTTGAGAGTCAGAGACGTATTAGTGAGACAAAGGTTATTGAGCTGAAAACAATTGTATAATATTAAAATATATTCTACCGATATCAAGTTTCTTAAAAAAAATTGTTCAAAACGACTAAACTTTTAGTTAATAAATGACTAATTGTTCGTTTCGATTTTCACAATGAGTCGCTCTCGTCACTTCATCGGGGTTATAAAATTAAAAGGTAATTTTTCGTAATGAAACTTTAAAGGAAAACTAATTCAAAATTTTGTTTAATCTTAAGTTCTGTACATTGAAGTTAGAGTTTTACATGACTTTTATTTTCATATTCTATCATATAGTGTCAGACTTTAATTGGCGCTTTTACGCAGTTTTATTTTCTATATCCACAAAAACTACTTTTATACCTTAGATGTATATTTTGATTGCCTTTAATAATGTTGATGCTTTATTTTATAAGGAAAAAAAAGGTAAAATAAAATGAGTTACTTATCTTGAGATAAAAAAGAAATTGAAAATAGAAAGTATTTACATCTTGGTTTCATGCATCATTATTTCCGAATCAACATCGTTTACTCTTAGTTGCTATTTCATTTACGTTGCAACCGTTTATGCAATCTTGTTATTAAATTTTGATTTGATAATAGTGCCTCCAAGATATTTCGATTTCATTTCTGGTTAAATATTTAAAAAGTCGGGTCCTTATAAGTGGCGCTAATTTTTTCTTTATTTTTATAAAAATTCTTATCGAAACTACAGTAGTTGCGGTATAATTGCTTAATAAAAATTAAATTTTTACTTGAAGGGCTCTGATGAATTACGGATTATATAAAACATTACATTTTATGGTTGCAAAACATTAGTGCAATGAACATGCAAAAAACTTAATACGTAATGCCTAAAGGTCCTTTTTAAGAAAACTGAAAGATAATGAAACTCAATATTGGAAACAAAATATACAGCTGTGAGTAAAAAATGCAATACCATGAAGGCATCATCCAAATTAAATGAAATTTAATGCGCAAACGACTTGTATTAATACAAATAAATGGCGAAATTTTCAAAGTAAAAAAGCAATATTATGTATCCGAAATCAGTATTTGGTGTAGCCAACACACGCTGCAATAAGTGCTACACTAAGACGTGGCATGGAATCCAACAGATTCGAAATGTCTGCTTGTGGAAGCGAATTCCATATTTCTTGTATGCGCAGCAAAAGCTCGTCTTTTGAAGCTGCAGGAGGCGGACACATCAATAGGCGACACATCCGGCGAATAAGCAGGCCAAGGAAGAAGGTGCATGGATTGGGCTGAACAGAAGTCTCGAACAGTCTTTGCAACATGTGGGCGTGCATTATCCTCCTGAAAAATAGCCCCAGGGTAGCCTTCAAGGAAGGGAAAGACTTCGGGCTGTAGCACTTCACGGACGTACCTGTCGCTATTGAGATTATCCTCAATTCGTAGCAGATTGGATCGTCCATGATACGAAATCGCACTCCAAACCATAATTTCGGATGTTGGGCCACTATGTCGTTCGATAACGCACTCTGGAAGGTAGCATTCACCGGCATAGCGTCTAACACGAATGCGGTCATTATGGTCTCATAAGTTGAATCATGATTTATCTGAAAAGACAACCTGGTGCCAATCAGCTTCCCAGGCCCTGTGCTCATGAGACCATTGCAGACGCAGCCGTCGATGGCTTGCCGAGAGGGGATCCTGCATAAAGGCACCCTTGCACACAATCCACGGCGCAGCAGATGTCGACGAATTGACGAAGCCTACATTAGTACACCTGTAGCAGTAGACCAACGTGCTGTGAACTGCCTGGAGGAAGTTGTACGGTCATTCGCTGCAATGAGGAGCAGGTGTCGATCGTCGCGCGCTGGCGTCACCCTCCGTCGTCCACTGACAGTTTTTTCGAGTGATTCGGTGCTCGTCGGTCCACTGCTTCTAAACTCGCATCACTGGGGAACTGTTCTGCTGCACACGAGGTCCTATTGAGTGATATGAAAATCCTCCTTCTCGAAGGCGCTTAAGATCCGGATATTTCCAGTTAGCGGTAAACCCAAAGGATATTAATTATTATTATTAAGACGGTCTTTGTGACCAATAGAGGTACATTTGCGTTCACTCGCATGCCATTTAATCTCTCGGGAGAAACTCCAAATTTTCAAAAAGCTATTGATATAATTCTTAAACCAGTTTGGGGGTGTTTCGTGAGTGTTTATATGGATGAAGTCATCATATCGTCTTCATCGTTTACACACCATATAAAACGTTTTATGGAAGTACTTAAATTATTATTAAACGAAGCAGGTTTAACATTAAACAGAGAGAAATGCCATTTTACCTACGAAAAGGTGAAGTACACTCATAGACCAAAAAAAAATTAGTGCACCTAGAAATAATTGCGGGATCTCATCGAAACTTGGCATGAAGGTACATGTCAGGGAGATATGCAAATGATTAGAAATGCAGCGTGATTGCACATTACGTATAGCCGGTAGAAAGCATTTAATGTCGTTCTCCGTGGAGTATAAAACAGGTAACCAAAGCTTGTTTAAGTGTACTGAATCGTTAACAAAAGAAGATCTGCGGTAGACATGCCATTACAACATTTTCGAAGACAATAGGAGCAGATATAGCAGTTTGAGAATTATCGGCATGATGGATACTGGGTGGTCAGCTATAGGCGAGCAGCTCGCCAATAAGGCCGCTTTGATTGTGTTGTGAGGAGGTGTTGAGACCAGTGGTTTTGAGTGATGTCATTTACACGGACATCCTCAGGACATCCTCGACAGACCAATCAGCGAGAAAGCCGCTACATCGCCCGCAATGCAAGCGTACAGCCAAATGCTTCATCGGCCGCCATCCAGGCACAGGTAGCACCTTCACTAGTGGCCCCTGTGTCTTCTCGAACCATACAAATGCGCCTGGTTGAAGGACATTGGGATCGTGGCATCCATTACGTGTGCTACCCTTGACGCCCATCCATCGACGCCTCTGTTTGGAGTGGTGCCGCGCACAAGGAAACTGGACTGCTGCGGAATGGAACCATGTCGTCTTTAGTGACGAATCCAGATTCAATCTCAGCAGTGATGACAATCGTGTTCGTGTGTGGAAACACCGTGGTGAACTCCTTAATCCTGCCTTTGCTTTTCAGCGACACATCGCTCCCACAGATGGTCTGATGGTATGGGGTGCCATTGCCTGGATTACACGATCACCCCTAGTATTGATCCGGGACACCATGACAGCCCAGCGGTATGTCCATGACATCCTGCAACCCCATGTGTTGCTTCTCATGCAACGGCTCTCAGGAGCCATTTTTCAACAAGACAATGCTCGGTCTCACACGGCAAGGGTGTCACAAGACTGTCTCCGCACTGTTACTACCCTTACTTGACCTGCCTGATCCTCAGATTTGTCTCCAATAGGGGATCATTTGGGATGGCTAGTTGGGCATCCCACGAGTTTGAATGAACTAGAGGCAAGGTTACAATAAATATAGAACGAAATGCCTCAAGATATCAAAAATAACGTGTATATACCTCAATGCTCAATAGTATCGCAGCATGCAATCGCGCTAGAGGGGGTTCAACATGGTATTAAATCCTCTGTTCTTTTGCCTTTTTCTCTGAAATAAATGACCCTTTTTCTTTTATTTTCTAATAATTTACTTATGTCAAAGAAATCATTACGTATGTAAAATATCGTTTTATTTGAACGACTCCTTCTTGGTGCGCTAATTTTTTTTTGTCCATGAGTGTATTTAGGTCCAATTATATTAGTAAGGAGGTGGTTTGAACTGATGAAGCGAAAGTTAAAGCGATTACGGAGATGAAACCTCCGAAAAATGCTCCGGAGGAAGCAAAATTTTTGGGAATGACAGGATAGTATCAGATATATATTAAGGATTTTACAGACCTTTTGAACTCATATGTATGTTGAAAAGAAAATATATTAAAATTGTTTGGTCTGAGGAAGCGCAGGAAGCTTTTGATCGCATCAAAAGAGCCGTTACAGAAGCACCTGTTTTAAAATTACCGGTATTTAACAATCCATTTGAGTTGTTTACGAATGCGAGTGCAGTAGTGGTTGGTGCAGTTTTGACGCAGCAACAGAGACCCATTGCATTCACATCTAGAACTTTGAATAGAGCTGAAAGGAATTATACCGTAACAGAGAGGAAGTGTCTGGCGGTCAAATGGGTGTTAAACAAATATCGCATTTATTTCAAGTCACTGCCGGTAAAAGTCATAATAAACCACGCTACACTTACAAAATTATCTTATGGAAAAAATTTGTCCTGTAAGATGGTAAGCTGGGCACTTAAATTTGCACAGTTCAATGTGGATTGGGAACATCGCGCAGGAACTCAGAATGTGGGGGCGGATTTGTTGTCAAGAAATCCAGTTCAAGGCATTACTGAGTCGAAGATATCTCTGTGGTTATTAGGTCATTGGTGTTGTCATCCAGGGAACAATTAATTGAGGAACAGAGAAATGCCCCCAAATTAGGTCCTATTTATAGGTTTTTAGAAAATCCAGACGATAGCTCTGTTAAGGCGGCAGTCTGTGAGAATTGGTCACGCGATTTTAAAATAATCGATGGATTATTATTCTACGCAAAATATAGTACCACTCTTGAAGAACTAAGAGCATATTGTGACGTTGTCACAACGGAGGAGTCACCCCTATTCATTAGAGGCTCCACAGCTGGGGACCACGTGGCTTTGGTGGTACTGTGTTGTATCAGACAGCTGGACCGTCGGCGACGGTATGACTGGCGGACACTATGGGCCGGGCATCGCTGCATTATTTTCCATTCATGGGCAGTGATTGTACGTCTTGAATGCTGGCGCCTCTGCAGGCGGCGGCGAGGTGTTTGAAGTGCCAGATGTCAGCCGGGCCCTTGTCGCCGGGAACCTTTGAGAGGGACCAGACTTTTGTTATCTCTGCACGAATGGATGACGTGCAAGATCGTTGGTGCCGGGTGCAAAACCCTGAGGCCGGCCAATGGGGATTGATGAGGGGCGTGGAGTGAACGCGCCCCTAGAGTTTAAAACAGTGGACTCGGAAAAAGGGAAGAAGACTCCGGACAGACTCCAACGAGAGATTCTAAAAAGAGAAGCCTGTGGACGAAGGAAGAAGGGGAGGACCCCGATCGACTCCGACGATTGACCTGCGAGACGTTAGGGACGGATATAGGAAGCAAGCACAAGGCGTGAGCCTCCGGGATCCATACCGACGAGAGGCTCATGAGGCGGTACCCAACGGGTGACTGAAAAAATAAGCAAGTAGCGGACCCCTATGCAGACACCAATATGAAATAAAACTTGCTGGCTGTATCAAACGAACACTTGTAACTAATTTTTTTCTCTATCCAATGATCTTTTGAATGTCGTCGTCAAATAAACATTTGATTAGATCACAGTAATAAGGCATTCTTTAATAATTAGCTTGGCGTACACCTTCATTTTAGTTCCACGACGTTACAATATATTCTGTGAATTTGGAGTGATGTTTTGCACAAGTTCCATGAAAAGCCAATGTCTGGACACCTCAGTAAAAAGAAAACCTACCTCAAAATGAGGCACGCATTCTATTTTCCCTTTATGAAGAAATATATGCATAAATATGTTGACACGTGTGACTTGTGCCAATGTATTAATTATAAAAACGCTTTATCTGCTGGTCGTTTAAGGCTACACGGTACCCTTTTTCAAAAAATTTTTCTAGGGACAGTAATATTAAAAGTAATTTATGTATTGTTTTCAGACTATATTATTAAACCGATTCTGAAAATAAAAAATCATTTTAACAAGCCATTATTTTAAAATTAAAAAAAAATTTAAAATTTGTGAAGTTTTTTTAAACTCTTATAAAATACACAATTTTTGAAATTTCAAAATTATTTTACATGATTTATATTTCTTACATTATTGCAAACAAAAGTTAGTATGGATTTCAAAATCTAGTTCCTTGTTGATTTTTAATAATTTTTTTTCTAGCTAAACCTGGAAAAAACACGAAAATTTTTAAAATATTAACTTTAACATTTTTTAAAAAAATAACTAAAGATCTCAGACCTAAACCCATACTAACTTTTATGTAACACATATATCTAAGTATCTATAAAAAATTTCAAGACTCTATCTTGAACAGAAAAAAAGCCTTAGGGATTAGAAAACACTTACATCTTCAAAAATAAAAGTCTGAGAAAAATGCATTTAAAGTTTGTAAAGGCATAAAACAAAAACAAATAATACTTGCAAAGCTCTAAATTTTTAATATATTATTTTACTACTTATATAATACATAAAAACACTACTTTAATTAAATATGATTGAAAATATTTTTACTTATTCAAAATATGTTTTTGCAAAATATCGAAATAGCATTTGTTACAATGACAGATTTTTCAGCATAAAGTTAACATAATAATTTCACAAAAGTTTTAAAACACAATACACTTATAAAAAATAATAATGTTATAAATTAAAGCTTAAAAAGTTAAAATCCACCAGATTTGTACATAGCACCTAATTTCTTCTCAATTTTAAGTCGACGCAATTTAGCAAGTTTTAATTTTTGCTGCGCGACTTTAAAATTTGCAGATTTTATTTTATTCCTGAAATAGGTTCTCCTATAATCGGTAAAGTTGGCTAAATGTTCTGATGATAAACTTGTTGCAAGGCAATTAGCATCCTGAAATGTTTTAAGGGCTTTTAATGTTCCAACATTAAATTCAGATATTGCACTCGACACGGCAATCAACACACGTCTCCTAGAAGCTGTATTTTCTTTGGAACATTTGTTCCATATCATCGAATGCAATGCTTCATTGGAATTTTGTGTTAAACCTCTAACACACCTGCTTAATAATTCCGTTGAAGCCAATCTTTGATAAATTGGCAAAATTTTGGGCAAATATTCTTCATTGATTGGTGTTTTTACCCAATCTTTTTGCAAACCTGGTTTCTTCCTACGTGCTAATGATGACTGGTAAAAACACCAAGAGTCGATACCAGAAGGACACTTTTTATGTTGTGGCTTCTGGTCTGTAGATATGCAATGAAATAGGGTAGCATAAATTGCAGTTTTCATTGCCTCTACATCACCTATATTTTTGCGTATAGCATTAGTGTAGTATCTAGTAAGCTCTTTTATTGTCTCTTCTTTCAAACTGCCGTGTTTCTTCCCTCCCAGAGTTACACCTTTCACTCGCCAATCTTATACTTTCTGCCTCAAAGCTGTTCCCAATCTTTTGCTCACATGGTTGATGCATTCTTCTTTTTTAATTTGTATTTCACTTCCATAAATTTTTCTTTCTTTTAATTCTAAGAAAGCCTTAGAATCCCCATCAGAGAGCAAGGTTGTGTACCGGAAGCCAATGCTCTCAGATCTTTCCCATATTTTCACAGCTGCATTTACTTCCATTGCACCAGATGATCCGACATGTGTTGCACTACAAGCATCCTGATGTCCTTTATACCAAATATGAAATTCAACACTGTCTTCTCCAAGCGCAAATTTAGTCTGTTCACATTCTCCACACCGCTTTGACATCACTCCGTAGTCGATCACAAAGCCAGTCAGCAAGTCGATAACACATCCTATTCCGATGTTTGACGTATGCCCTCTTGTCAACCAGCTTCCATCATATGGCACTCCAATATCGACGATATCTTTATCATTCCTTGAGCCATTCGCCTCTCTGACATCTTTACGAATATCAAGCAACAGCTGATTGGAAGCAACGAGATGTCCATTCAGAACTTTTGCTTTATAGGAATTAAAAGTTTTACTAGACATTATATTTAAATTCATATGCATGCAGAATTTTTCCAACGCCGAGTACCCAAGTCCCAAACTTAACATACCTTGCACTATATATATATTCTCATATTTACATCAAATAGAGCATTAAAAAATTGATGCTTGTTAACATTTGTTATTTGATGTAATTTAGTATCAACCAACTGTTTTAAAGAATATGTTTCACTTTGGGTTTGGTCACAATTAATACATACAACATTCATTTTGAATGCAAATCCATTTCTGTGACCAAAGCAAAGTTTCAAGGATGCACTATGACAAATACTGCATAAATGATTTGTAAACAAATTACTTAAACATTCAGTATCCACTATAATGTAATTTGGAACATCACTGAAATATTTACTTTATATCTGTAGTATTCTTTCTTGTATTCAAAACACTTGTTTTCTCTGAAGTCTTGTTGTTATAACAGGTAAAGGATGGTCATTAACATCGTAACTTTCAACTTTACTCCATCTTTTAGAAATATTGCTTCTCTTCGCTAGCTGCGAAAGTTTTTTCCGTGGCATTTTCTCAACAGAAAAAACTTAACTTGAACAAAGTAAACAAGCTTTTAAGCTATATAAATTATATGAGAATAAATATTGGATTTGAGAAAGTCCTTTTTTTTTTAATCAGTTTTAGCTAAGTAACTATAAGCACACCAAAAACTCAAAATGTAAACAAACAGAAGCGATTTCAGTAGTGAAAGTTGAAGTTAATAATCTCTTCTCAGCAAATATCGATTTTATTAAAAATATTAGTAATTAATTAAATTTAAGAATGGAAAAATGCTTTAAAATGAAACCAAAACTAACCACGCCCCCTCAGCTGTCAAATATCGGGTCTGATAGCACTCAGAAAACTTCAAATATCTTAAAAACTAATTGGTTAGCAGATTTGAAATTTGGGGCCAAGATTCCCAATCGTATGGGCTGCAGGAAAAGACAAAAAAGTTTTTTCGATAAAATTGTCATTTTTACGGTAATGTGTAGCCTTAATACCTATAGTAACGAATTATCCAAACGAAATAGCTTCGTTAGATTTATTAGGCCCCTGCCCAACTTCTACACCGGAACGATATAAATTTATTTTAGTGATAACAGACATTTTCTCTAAGTGGGTTGAAATTGTACCCTTAAGAAAAGCCTCAGCTAAAGCAAATGTTAAAGTCCTATTTGAAAATTATATATCGCGTTATGGAGCTCCTATAAAAGTGATTAGTGATAAAGGACCCAATTTATATCCGAGGTTTTTGAGCACATATGTCACAGGTTGAACATAATGCATGTAAAAACAGTCGGGTATAGACCACAATCGAATCAAACTGAGAGAGTTAACCGTATCCTTCTACAAATGATTTCTAGTTTTGTAGAAGACAATCATGAAAATTCCGACCAATTTCTCAAGGGGTTCTCGTATCCCATCAGAACGGCTGTTCAAGAGACAACGGGTAAACCGCCGGCAGAATTATTTTCAGGTCGAAAACTAATAACCCCATTTCTCAGAACTTGGTGATGGTAACAGACGGAACAGACTTGGTGTGTGGTAATATTGAACAATTATTAGAGGATGCGAGACGGAATATTAAGATTCAACAGGAAAGATGGGCAAAGTATTATAATAAAAAAGACGGTAGGTTAATGTTAAAGTTAAAGATCTGGTATTGGTACAAACGCATCCCATATGCATAGCGCATCCATAATAGTAAAAAGATATTTGGCAAATTTCGACCAAAATTTGAAGGTTCATATGAAGTTTTGAAAATTGAGAATAACATTGTGGTTATTTGGAAATTGGGCAAACAGATAACGGTGAATGTAGATCAGGTGCGGATTTATCACCCAAGAAAAAGGGATGAGGGTGTTGTGGAGACAGAAAAATAAGATGTTAATTGATCTAGGGCAGCACTGACAGAAGTATTAGATAGTAATAGATCTAGCGCAGCACAGGCAAAGGATTAGATGGTAATATATCTAGGTCAGCACAGGCAGAGGTATTGGATAGTAATAGATATAGCAGCACAGGCAGAAAATGAGTATGGTATCAGTTATATAGCAACATCGCAGGTAGAAACTGAGGGTAGTATAGGTATAGCCGGAGAAGAGTAACAATGTGGAGAAACGGCGAGATAAGCGAAGGAGGAGCGAAGATTCAACTGATTCTTGCGCGAGTCAATGGCAGAATAGACAAAAAAGAAGGCCGCCATAGAGGAGCAACTGGAAGAAGCAAACCCGACTTTCGTCAATGATGGAAGAGCAGACTATTAAAAGAAGGTTCCAGAGGAACCACAAATGGAAAAAGATGAGTGTTCCATCCTCAATCCCGTCAGGGACATCAACAAGGAAGAGGACCAGGAGAGAAGTCAACGGAAGGCAAGAACAGTCCAGAAAATCTAGTCTCTGTTCGTCACGAAAAGCTGTGGCATCCGAGGAAAGATCTGTCCGTACCAGACAATTCCGGTCTTGGAGAACAAGTCCGTATGAGCTGCGCAGCCGACGTCAGTTCAGTGAAAGGCCAGAACAATTTAGGAGGAGCAGAGTCCAACCCTACTACCGACGCAGCAAGGGAGCAGCCCACAAAAGAGTCCAGGTATCCAAGATCAATTGGAGAATCGCCCTAGCTGAAAATCAGAAAGTTTAGAGGTGCTGTCTGGAGACTCATCGGAAAGAATCTAAAGGATGGCCAGGTTGTATTGTTTCTTTGTTTTTGTTTATTACTACAAGCATTCAAGTTATTTTGGGCAAAGAGCAGGTCTAATTTTCTTAAGGGCACATGAATTTTTGAAAAATGATCGATTTTGACTTTATTATATTTTTAAAAATATCAAACATTTCTGCTTAAAATGATATATGATATATGGAAATACAATAATTAGAAGTATTTTTATTTATTTTTTAAAAGAAGGCCACTTTCTTTGACGCACCTCGAGGAGCACCTGTCTTTCATCAAGCTTAATTTTTCGATAACAGCGTGATTTGTTTTGTCCACAATTAGTATAAAATTTTTTTTACACATAAGTAAAACGATTTTTCTTTGAAGAAAGGAAGAGACAACTCAGCACAGTTATTATTTTTCGTTTGGTTTGTTGTAAAATGGGATTATTTTTGCTTGAACTTGCTAATTGTGAATTCTAATTTATTTATCCAGATTTTCTTTCTGTTTAATCCACGTTTTACATTAAATAATTTATCAGTATTTTATTAACGACAAAATTATGGAGAGATCTAAAAAAAATATTTAAAAAACTCAAAAATGTGGGCGTTTAAAAAATGATTGCTCAAAATGTTCCAGCTATCTCATCAGCACAGAAACTGTTATTCAAAGTGCTTCAACACGAAAACTTATTTCAAACAACAGTTTACATGAAGATATGGAAAAAAGTAATGAAAAAAATGTTTTAATAGAATTAAATTTATTGAATAAAGCTTTATTGAACTTTGCTGTTTGTAAAAACGGTGGCCATTCCATCTCATTGGAGGCTTCTAAAAGAGTTGGAATTGTGTAATTGTGCATTATATGGAACTTTGTTGTAGTTTTTGCACAAAAAAACATGGTTTCCATACGTCAACTAAATTGAAAAATAAAAATAAACTTTTCCACTCAAATATCAGATTGGTATTTGCTTTCAGATCTATTGGAAGAGGTCGTTCAACTGCAGAAACATTCTGTGGACTTATGAACTTGCCATCTCCACCTGAAAAATTCCGTACTTGTACATAATTGTTGTTCGACTCATCTAAATTTATCTGTGAAAAAGCAATGAGAAATTCTGTTGAGGAGGCAACACGAATAGAAGGTAGACGAGACATTGCTGTTGCCTTAGATGGTTCATGGCAGAAAAGAGGATACCAGTCCCTCAATGGTATTGTTACAGCTACGAGTGTTGATACTGGAAAAGTTATTGACTTTGAAGTGTTTTCGAAACATTATCGGTGCAAAACTGCATTTAATTCTGTTCATGAACCATCATATATTGCAAACTATAGTGGAACAAGTGGAGACATGGAAGTGAAAGGCGTAACGGCGATATTTGAAAGATCTGAAGCTCATTATGGCATTCGTTACACAAAATATATGGGCGATGGAGATTCAAGAGGTTTTTCATCAATACTTGCCCTGAATCCTTATGACACTCAAGTGGAAAAATTAGAGTGCGTTGGACATATTCAAAAGCGTATGGGTACCCCTTCTTTTGAATCTCAAAAGAAAAAACAGAGGAAAAAAATTAAGTGATGGAAGAAGCCTAAGTGGACGACATTTAATTTCCAAAATTCAGAGGTATTATGGAATGGCCATTAGAAACAATATCAATGATTTAAACAACATGAAAACTGCTGTTTGGGCTGTTTATATCCATCTTTTGTCTACAAATGAGAGCCCTCAACATGGATTGTGTCCCTCGGGTACAAATTCATGGTGCAAGTTTCAGAAAGGAAAAGCTGAATTTAACGAAAAGCATTATGACCATAAAAAGCATACCCATGTACCATCTTCCCTCATGAATGAAATTAAGCCAATTTTTAGAGATTTAGCTGACCCTAGGTTATTAAAAAAATGTCTACATGGAAAGAATCAAAACCCCAATGAGTTAGTTAATAATACCATATGGTCAGTCATTCCAAAATCTACGTTTGTGGAGTTAAAAACTCTATAATTAGGGGTAAAAATTGGAATTGCACAATTCAATATGGGCCATGTAGCCAAATTAATCATTTTAAAACATTGTGGTACTGAACCAGGTTTTAATTGTGTGTCATGCTTTAAAAAATTAGATGCACGTAGGATTCGTGTAGCCCAACGAAAGCATCTTGAGATACAAAGAAAAAAAAGGCTAGATTGCTAAAAATAATGAAAAAAAAAAACTAGAAGAGTCTTTTGTAGAAGCAGAGGGCAAAGGAAATGTTTCATATTTTTCTGGAAAGTATTAAAAAAGGTAAATCGTCAAAAATTACAAATTTTTACTTTAAAGCTTGTTTTCTCAAAATGCAATATTTTTCCTTTTTTGTACCTTTTTCTCAGAAACTAATTAATGTAGGGTCCTCAAATTTTCAGTAAGTATATTTTCAACATGTTTACACATTTACATGTAGGGGATAAGAAATACCTAGCAAACTGTTTTAGATAACGCCTTTTTAAACTAAATTTTAGGGGGGGGGGAATTGGACATTTTAAAAAAAAATCATAATTATATCAATTTTTAGTAAAAAGACAAAACCTTACATTAAAGGTTTATTGATAGTACATATAACCTACTGTAAAAATTTCATCTATGAGGGGCAAGTAGTTTCTGAGAAAAAGGTACATAAACTTACGCAATTTTAACATAGGCTTCTATAGAAAGTGCTGGACCCCCTTAAAATGTTTAACTGTGCAAAAGTTGTCACTGAGTTGAGTTCATTTTTCTTGCTATTTTAAAAATAAACTACTTTTGTATATAAAATTTTTCTAAAAGGTGGAAAACATTTGTTTATTCACATTTGTTTTGCTACAAGATAAGACTTAGCTATTGTGCAAGAATTCTTTGTATTGTTTGTTTATAATATTGTATGCTTGAAAATTGTATATATTTATGTATGTATGTATTTATAAGTATGTATATAGTTATATAATATCTGGGGAGTTTGGGAACGCGGCGTAAATAGGAAAAACTAATTATAACACTAACAGCGCAGTGCGAATGGATGGGGAGTTTTGTGAAAAAACTGTGATTGTGTGGAGTGTGTGCTTTTCATTTCGGGGTGGCTGACCCTGATTCTTTAGATGTTATGAAAATTAATGTAAGAAGAAATCGTTTGCTAGTATCTAAATAACTGTTAGTAATTAAGTAGTGTGCACGGCCAGGTTTTTTTTTCCATACGAGGTTTTCCCTTGGTTCTCACCCGAATGGGGTGCACTGTAGGGATTTTATGTACAAGAGATGTTTCAATTAAATCAATATAAATTTAGACTAGTTGTTTTTTGCGTGTTCTTGTGTATCTGAACTCTAGTCATGAAGTGGAGTTAAATTTAAAATCTAGTCATTAATTTTTTGATTAGAAGTTTTTTAACGTAATTTCTATCGGATCGTTAGGACTCTCAGATAAATCCCGTTTTCTTCACGGTGGGGGTTGTGACGGATCTTCCTACGTTCCTTATTTAGCATAATCCTCTTGGGAAATCTTTGGTCTATCAATTCGAGTTTATTCACAGCGAACCTTCTAAAGAAGAAAATCTGTTGTTCAGATTAGTCCGGTTATATAGTCAAGGTTTTCAAGCTAGGGATAGAGAATGTGAGGAGAAGGATTGATTGCTGCTGATCAGGTGTTATATCATTTTATTGAGTTGTTGAATTTTGTTGATAAATAGTGTGTTCAATAAATAGAGTGATTTTAAGATATGTTTAATCTTCCTTCCTTTCCTCCCACAGCTTTAGTTGGGATTGAGAGAACCTCGCAGTCATTGCACAATAAACAAGATTACTATCTAAAAGGATATCTCACCAATACAAATCTATTCACATCAACAACGTAAATATTATAATCGGTAAGGAAATCCATACCACACACACTCACCATATTATATATATACTGTAGCACCAGCTTACAGACGGATGTTTGCTGCCCCTCTTTTCATTATTGACGCCCACGGGCACCAGAAAGGCCAGATTTTTTTCCATTCAAAGTGAACTACAGATTTTTTTTTCTCGCGCTCTGCAGTGAAGTAGTTGTAGAGTCGTTTCTTGGACTTTTGGTTGTTACCCCTATTTTTCTTTTTCAACACTCAGAGGTGAATAGATTCACTAGATGGTATTTTATTCACAGCTAACTATTAAAAGGACACCACTGTTTTCCCGGCTGTCCTCCCTTTTGTTCCCTCTAACATGTAGGCGTGCTACACATGTATGAAAAGGATTGTCGGCTATTATTAGGAAGAAATGCCGATGGTATTCTCAGTGTCTAAGTGACAGTTCGATTTATAGACCCTTCATGAGATCTACGATGTACACCGACCAGAGGATCTCAGTCCAGACCGACTTTTGTCCGGGAGAACCAATGGTGGTTTGGAACAAGACAAAGGGTACTGGGTGCAGACCCGTGTTCTTTTCAATCAGAACTTGTAGGAGGCGTGAGAAATGCCCACCCAGAGGGTTTAAAGAAACGGTTCGGAATGTGACCGGAGACTTGGCGATACCAGCGAAAAGGCTGCGGGGCTATTGCTAAAGATCAAAGATAGGCGAGAAGCGGTGAATGCGATAGGCTGTTAGGTAGCTGTAAGACTAGCTATAGCTAGACATCAGCGATCGTGACTTGGATTTTTTCCAGCGAATGGCTGGAGGGCAGGTAAAGATAGACATTGTGTGGTGAGTTCCGTGATAATAGGGAGCTTATTTGATGTTGTGAGAGACCTACTAGAAATTTAACTCCACTTTTTTTGTGGAGTGCGTACATATGATATCCAGTTGCAGAACCTTAAAAACAAGCCCAACAGTCGACTTTATCCTGTATATGATTTACAAAAGTTATATATTATTGATCCAATAGAACGTGTGGGAATTCGGCGTTCACTTTTTGTAAATCAAAGGTAATGTTTTAATAAAGCAGTGGGATCCCTCTCGTTACCAAGGAATTAATTGAACTTGGGGACCGATCAACATGAAGTTTGAGGCATAGTTAGTTAAAGATATGCTCTCTAGATCCTGTGAACAGCAACAAAATGGCACTCAAGGTTATGGTTATAGTGACAGAAACTCGTAAACTACGGATAATAACACCCATTTTTTTTGGTCGCAAAATGATCAGCACATGCAAAAACTTTAAAGAGCGTTGGAATGGTACGCGTATCACAAAAAATGAGCGTAGTACGCCCACGCAAAGAGCAGTACTATAAGGCAAAAAAAAAAAAATGAAGGACGCAGAGAGGAATTTTGCATATGACGGAGGCAAGACACCAATCACAGATCAGAGAAAAGAAAATTTTTATTTGGAGTCAACATGAGTGCTATCAGAAGCATTTTTGCATTGCATGCGGGGAAAATAAAGCCGAACGTAACATTGCATAAGAGATGCTTGAAATCTCACATTTGACAGACTCTTTTAGTTCCGGTTTGCACCAGCACACTCAAGATTTGAGGTATACCCTAAACAAGAAATCCATAGGAGTGAGCAGAGATTGCGGTGTACATGGGTCACATTTTTCGCAATGTTTGAACGGTAAGCACGCAAGCTTTTCGTGACATTCATTCTATTTTGATAGTACAGTTTTATCAATTCACTGCGCTCTTTCACAGGCAGAGTCATTTCGTCGGCATGTTAAAGCTCCCGATTAAAAAAACCAAAATTCCCCGCTTTTTATCGCTTTTCTAAATTAAATACTCCGCAAACAGCATTCTATGATTGATTTCTTGACTCGGTCATATGCAAATTTCCTCTATGATCTTCTGATCACGGTTCTTTTTTTTTTTTTTTTTTTGTGCCCTTGTAGAACTGATCTTTGCATGGCCGTTTTTTGTGATACGTGTACCATTCCAACGCTCATTAAATTTTTCGTTCGTGCTGATTACTTTGCGGCAAAAAATGGGTGTTGCCATTCGTAATTTTCAAGTTTTTGGCACTATAACCTTAACCGAGTGCGCCATTTTGTTTCTGTTCGCAGGATCTCGAGTGCATACCTTTAAATAACTATGTCTCAAAATTTCATGTCGATCAGTCAAACGAAACGGCTGCTAGAAGTCCATCTATCGGCAAAGTTTTTTATGACCACCAGATACACACACACACACACACACACACATATATATATATATATATATATATATATATATATACTGCTGGCCACCATAAATGCAACATCAAAAAGGACAAGATATAGAACAACAAAATTTATATTGTAGATAACATGTTGACCAAGCATCAAATGGTTAAATTTATAGACTTCTGTGAAGTGTGATTCCTGCCAGAATCAGTACCCAGATTAGCCACCATTGTTGGTTATCACCGCTCCCACACGCCTCGGCATTGATTTAAAGAGACTTTGGATGTGTTCTTGAAGTACAGCCGACCAATCAGCTTCCACACGTTGCCAAAGTTGATCTGGTATGTTAGCTGGGGGTGTAATCTGGGTCAATCGTTGAGCAACCATGGGACACATGTTTTCTATCGGCGAAATATCCGGAGAGCGAGCCGGCAAGGGAAGCAATTCAGTCTGGTGATTGACGAAGAACCTTTGGACAATGCGTGCCACGTGTGGTCACGCATTATCCTGTTCAAATATGACTGTAGCCAAGCCCTGAAGGTAAGGAAGGACAACTGGCTCCAACACCTTAGAGATGTAGCGCTGGCTGTTTAAAGTACCGGCAATGCGTAATAGACCAGTGCGAGAGTGATATCCAATACCGCCCCATACCATAATACCCGGTGCAGGACCAGTGTGGCGGTGCATAACGCAGCTGTTCAGCATCCTCTCGCCACGGTGTCTTCAGACTCGAATCCGACCATCGTGGTGTTGCAGACAGATGCTTGACTCGTCAGTAAAGACAACTTCATTCCATTCTGCTACCCATATCCTTCTTTCATCGCAACATTGGCGGCAGAGACGTCTGTGGTTCTGCGTCAAGTGTAGACCAAGCAATGGACATCTTGCAAGCAGACCACTCTGCTGTAAACGGCGTCGAATGGTACGCGCAGACACTGAATGATGCGTTATAGACTCAAGGTGCTGTGCTATGGTTCGTGATGTGACTGAGTGATCCGTCACTACCCTGCGCACAGTTTGCCTGTCCTCACGTGAAGTGGTGCACAGAGGTGGATGCGATCGACCACGTTGGTCCGTCGTACCCTCCTGCATCCAACGGTCACATATCCGCATTACAGTTGTTTGGTTTCGTCCAACACGACTACCGATTTCGCTGAAAGATAATCCACAATCTCGGTAGGCCATTATCCTTCCTCTGTCGAACTCGGATGATCAAAAGCTGATCGCTGTTTCCTACGAGACATAACGGATCGATTTTTGAAAAAACCACAAGAAAAACACAATTGCCGAACTTGAAACCGTCGAAATCTCCAAGACTTAAATAGCACTTTGAGGTGGCGCCACAGGCGTGCGTGATGTGTGTCTGCGCTGAAATTCTAATCATTTGCATATCTCACCTCTGCTAATGCATGTTGTTATTTTCATGTTATTTGCGTGCTTCTTTCAGTGTGTTGCATTTACGGTGGCCAGCAGTGTATATATATATATATTAAAAATCATTTAAAAGTAGTATTTTTGTTTTTTCAAACAAAATTCGAATCATACACGGAGAAAAAAGGCATACACAAAACTGAACACGTGGACATACTTATTTTGAAATGAGTATGTTTGTATTAGATTTGAACGCATGCCTTTATTGAATATGATATATTATACATCACTCAAAAGCTTCCAAAAATGGTTAATTAACACTCTCAGACAAATTAAAAAGATATTCAGGATTACAGAAGCTTTTTTAATATAGCGGCTACATATTTAAAAAATTGGGGTTCAACAACAAATTTAGTTCTCTTAAATCTTCCGAACTATATTTCGCATCTACTACGCTACAAGCGGAGGAACATATGAGTATTAAAATGAATACTGTTGTTTTGTATTTATTGCTATTTCTGATTTTCTCTGATTTGTAAATCTGAAAACTTGTTTGTGACTTGTTTTTAATACAAGTTTGACATGTTAGTAAAATTATTAATTATACTCTCTATATGATTGATGACCAATTTAGCGTTATGAATTTGATAAATGTTTACTTTATTTTGGCGAATTATTTAATTAGGCACCAAGCAACTTAATTTAGCGATAGGTGTTACAAGAAATTACAAAGTGGAATTTTGCAATGAAAATAAAGAAATATTAATGAGAAAAAAGTAGTAAAAGTTACCAGTAATGCATTGAAATTAAGTTATTTGGCGATCGATTCCGGTCGCCAAATCCAAAGGGCCCCTTATTTTACTCTTTAATCCAAAATTGAAAAACTTTATCTATGTCGTGACACAACTTCTAAAACCCCAATTTAAATTCTGCTTTGAAAGGGGGTCAACTAATGGCCATTATGTTTCATGAATAGAACTATTTTTTTTGCAGTAGAATGTGCTTGTATGAATTACAGCATTAACATATTTGAATATGCAATATGGTTTTTCCAATTGACTGAACACGATATTAAGTTTTTATTAATTAACACTGATAGCAGAAGATACCTTCAATGTAGGAATAAATACAACTTTAGACTGCCCATTGTATCCAAAACATTACCAAAAAGATTGTAATGTGTGTCTGTTCCTTCTTCCCTCTATCCCCCTTGCCTACTCTTAGACCCGGCTAGATGAGTGGCGAGAACTGAATAAACAGTCGACATGATTCACTCTAATTATTTTATTGTCACAAAATATCAAGCAAGCACAATAATAATCCAATTAAGATGGTTGATCAATAATAAGAGCGCGAAGGTGAGACCAGTTAGCCTGGGAATAATATTACGGACCCTCAACTGATTTCTATGGTAACTTATACAAGCTCAATTTCAACACCACCGCACACTACAAGTTATCCTCTAACTTCTATTTAAATAATGCTTACAATGCCTCTACTCTTGTAAAGTCGAAGTCCTGCTGTTGAGTCCTTGAACGCTTATACTTGACTGGATCAAATCCGATTTTCGATTGATCCTCACTGGGAAATCTTCAATACACACTTTCATAAACTTAAATCCGCACTGCAATAACTCACGATCCTTCACTCACTAACTCTCAAACCTCGCGAGAGAAAATACAGAATTTATATAATAAACTTAATTTGTACGTGATCACGTTTTCTTTCCTTCGATGAAAGTTGGTTGAGTAAAATATTCCTCTAAAAGAGTCCCCAAGGAGATAGTATGAGTCGCGTATGGATCTGTCACAAGATGCAGGACTTATTTAAATTTTATTACATTTTCAAAACCCACAAAAATTACTTTATTTCTTCGTGCGATATATTTTTGCCCCCAAAGCATTTATAGACAAATAATAATTAAAGAATTCTCTTGCTATTTTGAAAAAATTTTAGTTTTATTTTCATACTGAATTCTAAAATGGTTTGAATGTCTTGAAAAAAGCAAGTTTACAAAATAAGTTTTTGCTGACAATTATAAACCTTTTTAGGAGACTAATTTCTTGAAAATTTTAAATTATTTTTTAGCTTATTATATATATATATATATATATATATATATATATATATATATATGGAAAATGTCTTAAAAGTTCTCGTAAATAAATTATTTAAAAGTTTCGACAATTTCAATACACTTATTTTATGATTCCTTTCACACTCATTTTTGAATAGTGAAAGAATCAAAATAAACTGTACAGAAACTACAGAATGAGCAAAATTAGTTTAGTAAAATTAAACGTAATGTATTTCAAGAATGTTTTTTTTTTTTTTTTTTTTTTTTTTTTTTTTTTTTTTACTTTTCGGTTTTAGACATTTTACGAATGAAAATTAAATCTACTTAACTACTCATATTAAATGAATGTTTTGTCTTATTAATAATTAATCTACGTTGTTTAAATTAGATTTATCAGTACTTACATAATCTTACAGCCTTTTAGTGACATTATATAAAACGAAGCACATTATTGCCAATTCAGCGCACACGGCACATGCGAAATTGGTATTACCAACTTGGCGAGTTACTTGAATGTTGACAATTGTTGCCATATTATGTAAGCGCCGATTTATCTTATAACATAGTGCAGAAAGGCTATACTTTCATGATATTAATGATTTACTGTTCGAAAACAATTGTGATGTTTCTAAAAAATCTTATTGAATTGATATTTTTATAATAATAAGGGAGATAAGCCCAATCAATCACACAAACACAAAGTAAGTTTCAATTCACATTTATCTTCTGGTTTATAATACAGCGTTTATGTGACCACAGTGTTTTGTTTATTTGGATGAAAATTAATGAGATATATATCAGATTCTGATATTTAATCCAGTTCTTCTCAAACTTTCAATATTTGAGACCCAATATCAATCATAATTTTCATCGCCCCCACCCTCCATACAAATAACATTGCATTGAATTCAATAATACTATACTTCGACGCTAAATTTACAATACGACTTCAACCTTCTAAGTGCCACCGGCGTATATATACGTTTTGTTCAAATGATGTGTTAAATGCCCCAAATGTATATATACGTCTTTCCAAAGTACGATCTTTTCTCTGCACTGCTATCCGTGCAATTATTCCGAAGGCTTTGGAATGCAATTAATGGACCTTGATAATATTTGCGAAGGGCTTATTTACATCAGTGGATTTCCTCATTTATTCCTTTTATCCCCACCCCCAATATACATATATACGCACCTATCTGGAAAACTGAGGCATTGGGGAGCGAATCGAGTAACTTTTAGCCGACAGTTAAGGGGTTATATATAAAACTTACAAATTATCAAGATAAGTGTTAATTTTTGTATATAATTTTATATATGACAAACCCATGGGGTCACTGGCAATTATTCAACTTGTTCTTAACTTAGCATAGTTAAATTAATTGTAAAATACATTGTGCAGTACTGATACATGTATAAGTGCATTGCATCAGTGCAAATGTTAATTTTATTTTTTATTGTGTCAGGATGTATTTTGTTTATTTACTTTCAGTAAATTAATAATTTTTGTTAAAATTTTTTTTTGTTTTCGACTTTTTAATATGCTCGCGCCCCCTTGTAAGGTTCCCCTAGAAGGATGCCCCACACAGTTTGAGAAACGCTAATTTAACCCGATTAAATATATTTTACGCTTTTATTTATTGAAAGATAGAGAAAAAATTTAGGTACTTCCATATTATCGTAATAATGCCAACGTTCAAGATAATTCGCTAAGAGGGCGACCCTGATTTTCCATGAGCTGTACACGTTAAATAGACAAAACCATGTGCTTCATTTCATATAATCTCGCCGGTTGGATCCTAGAAGAGTCCACACCCATGGTACAAATTATTTTGGTTGACGATAATTGCGTCATGTTGGTAACCCTACTTTGATACACTATAAATATAGTAAACCTAACTATATCTGGAATTTTCGTATTTTACCATTTTGCAGGCGGGTATTTCGAATTTTGTGGTTGGGCACCCGGCTGGAAGTATGGCTGCGTGTGTGAGTGAGTATACCTTAGAATTGTTTACTTTGTTGAATGCGAAAGGTAAGAAAGAATTGATTTAACGATGTAAATTATTGATTTCTTTGAATTACGAATGTTCTGAATGTAATGAGAGAATGGGATTATGTACGAATGTAAGAGTGTTGTTTTGGATAGATTTGAATGGAGATGTCGAAAAAAAGGTTTGAATGCGCATGATGTTTTCAGAAGTATAAGAAAGAATTCGTGGTCTGTTACACTGTATCCTACACTCGGAAAAGATCAGCAGTAAGAAAGTGAGTGCTGCTTTTTTATTTTTTATCTTAAATATATTTGATTAATTTACGTATTGTTTACTATATTTTCATAACACTCCCATCTTGTCCTGCTATATTCACTTGCGGCCATTGTTATTTTCGCTTGGCGCCATCTCGTTCTAGCTTGGTGCTTTTTTCAGTTTGTTGCCAAGAGTGTGGGCTCTCCGTGGATTTTACCAATCTCGTCAATACGGTTACGATACATATAAGTACCAAAAATTAATACAGTTTGGTACAAAAGCTTCTGTATGTGCAGGTATGCTGTACATGAATGGAAGTACGCAAGAAATCTGTTCAGTCTGACATAGAGGAAGCGCCATAATAATAAAACAAGTAATTCTTTTTCCAATTATAGATTTTGCATTTTTTCAGGTAAACTAAGATTTTGGTGCTTTATTTCTACAGTATTAGCTGGAAAAATATATTTATTGACATAAATATTTTTTAACAGATTAAAGCATAGATGAAGAAAGTTTCTTCTTTTTAGATAATGTGATGTTGAAATATAATTCCTAAAGCTGGCCCTCTATTGTTTCAGTGGGGAAAAAGTGAAAGAAACTTGCATCTCAGAAAATTATCATAATACTTATTTATATTCAATTATACTTGTAGGGTTTAATATCAAGTTTTCCCCCCCATGGAATTACAAAAGCAGGAAAACAAGATAGATAGTAGAAACCATTCTTAAAATGACTTTTTTTTTACTTTTCAGGTTGGAGGGGAAAGGAGACAGCTTGTCGTTTTTAGTTTTTGAGTATTGAAATTAATGTTTTAATTTGATATCGGTACACTACGTACCAAGTGTTGTTGTTGACAAGGGTCAAGTTGGGCGATAGCATTACAATATGGTTACCAATATTTTTAAATTTGGTTCTGTGGTTGCCATCCATTAATTATTATTATTATTTTTTTAAATTTTATTCTCTTTTGTACTTTTATTTTATTTTTATTATGTATATTGTTTGATATTATTATTATAGTATATTAAATTGAAGTTTTATTGATTTATATTTATGACAGTATCTTTATTAATTTCAGATGATTTTAAGCAGATTTTTTTCACAAACTTATATATATATATATATATATATATATATATATATATAAATAAACATTTACATGCTTCCCGTTGTCTAGATTGCAGTTTTAGTTTTCTGTTATTTATTCATAAATGGATACTTCTAATATTACTCGTGTGTACAAAGATCTTTTATCAAAAGAATATTAAGGCTCCGCTTTCAATTTTTATGGACTGAAAGGATTACCGAATTTGCACTTTCTGTCCTAGTTTTCTAATATTTTTAAAAAAATTATTATCTTGATTGAGATTTTACATGAAATGTGATAAGCATGGCAGCAAAATGAAAATAGTTTACAGACAGGTTAAATCATTTGACAGCTGTATGTTTTATTGCAGATGTTTACGATGCAAATTTGCATGGCCATGATAGTAAATCTATCAGAAATAATTCTTTTTTCCACTGGCACGCAGCTAATTGTAAAAAATTTTACTCTTTAACTTTACTTTTAATAAGTGCATTTTTAAACATTCCTTGGTCAATAAAATTAACAAATAAAACTTGGAATTTTCGGATATATTGAAAATTATTCGAATTATTTTTAATACACTCAAATCCCTCGAATATATTAATAATACATTTAAAGAATTGGATTCATAACATTTCACCATTTATCTTTTTACAACCGGAATAACATTTGCAGAGATTTTACTCTAATGAGGAAACTTTTAAGATTCCTCTCAGAACCAACTATCTATAAATTCTTCAGCATATAATTTAGAGGACTCACGTATCCTAACTTATAATTTATTTGAAATAACACTGTTTGAAAGGCATTTTCACGTATATTTAATAACTTCCAAACATGGTTTGATTTGATAAAAAAAATCTGTTTAATTATAAACCTTTACACATTAGAACTCCTTATATTTAAAATGATAATTTGATGTATATTACATTAAAACATAAGTTATGTTGTACAAATAAGGATGGAGTTGACTGTAATATGGATTATATATATCGATAGTGTTTATAAAAAAATTCAATAAAAAATAACTCTTATGGGTTAAGGCACGTTGTTCGAAAAATCACACTTATACTCTTGTTTTTTTAAAAAAATTTTCTTACATGTATGTGTACAATTTTCAGAATAAATATTTCAAAAATAGGATTTGTTTTGTTTTATTTTTCTTGTTTACAGAGAATCATTAAAAAAATGCTGTACACTAAGTAAAATAGCTGTATTATGGTTCTACTGCTCCTTAGATGTTATTTTGTCTTCTAAATAAGCGCTGAAAACTTATCTAAAAACCCTTTTCAGTTGGTTAAAAACTTGTGTATTTTATATGTTTTGTAAATGTAAAAATCTAACGTGTTAGTTTATTTTTTTGCATTCTTTTAAGGATGAAACGTTTTAAATATTTTAATTAAAAAAAAACATTAACTTAAAAACTATAATATTTGTTTTTTTTGGTTGTAAGAGAGTATAAAATCAGTTGGTATAAAAAAGCGAGCTTAATTTGTAATATATATTACAATACATTTTTCTTTATTTCTATCTGGATGGATTAAAAGGGAGTCCCAGTAGCTCGTTTGATCAGTGTTGAGAGCAGTGGTTGTGTATGTATCAATTTAAACAAAACAATTGATTAAAAAAATACTTACTCACCTGGGCCTAATGAGTGCTATTTTAGTCGAGGTCTTAAGTTTCAGAAGTTTTTTCTTCATATTATATAATATGTAAAAAAAAAATATTCCTTTCTTACTTTGTGTTTCGAAATTTTTACTATGAAAAATGTGTTATTCATCATAATGTTTCCAAGATACTTGTTATTGAAAGACTGATTTTAAATAAAAGTTAATTTTCTGCTTGTATAGGATTTTAAAGAAAAAATATATTGCTTCTAGAAACATAAATATAACTTTCAATGAACCAAATTGCTTCTTGAACTAGTTCAAATTGCTTACACATTTGTTTAACTATTACATCGAACCTATTTTCATTATTTTTAAAGATTTAAATTTGAGGTATAAGCTCGAAAATATATAAATTATGATCACATATAGTTGCATTTTTAAAACCAAAAATTATATTTTTGTTGGAACTTACGTATTATTGCAACCGTATTGGCGACATTATATAAAACGAAGTTCATGGTTGCTAATTCAGCACGTACGAGACGTGTGAAATCGAAACTGCCAACTTAGCGAATTATCTTGATCGTTGGTATTTTTGCGATGATACGCAAGTACCTTTTTGTTACACACAGTCAATGCAAAAAGAATTTTGATTTTCGAAGTTAAGTGGCAAAAACTTCATAAAATGTAAATTAAATAATATATAAGATGGAGAAAATGAAATGTACAACTTAGGTATCACATATTAATAACCCTTAAGATTTGAGTTGATCTATATTTTTCTTTTAAAAATTCGTATTAGATACAACAGTATCGAAAATAAATGCCATACATACTCATTATTCAGAACAGCAACAAACTCAAAAACGTGTACATTACTTACTCATTTTGGTTTCATTCTCAAATTGGATCCAGTAACAGATTAAAAAATGAGTATATGAAGTTTCAATTTGGAGTACGCACTTGTTAAGAAAAATGAGTATGTGCGATTCTCAAATTTGAGTATGTTTGCATCAAAGCCATTTTGAGTATGTGAAGAATTCAAAAGTGAATATTTTGTACTCTATTCTGAATACCCGTTTTTCGCAGTATACTGCATCGATTAAAAAATTATCATTTATCAGCTTAAAAATTACAGTCGTTAAGTCCATAAATAATTTGGTTAATGTTATACATCATTACACAACATTTCCAGTATTTGCATTTCTTTTTTTTCATCTCAAATGATGTCCATTTATTTCTGCAGAGAGTGTTATGTTTACTCTTATCTTTAAGCATATAGTAGTAACTGTTACATGTATAAATTTCAAATGAGGATTGTTCTTAATTCAGTAATGAAGAGTAATAAAATATTGAATAACTAAGATGGTTCGTTAATTATAAAATTGTTGTTCAAATAAAATTTGCTGACAATTAGTAGCTTAAATCTTTTTTATTGGTAAGTGAATATGAACAAAATTAAAATGGAACAAGATTTCTGGTACTTTTTTTCTGTTAAGAAAATGGAATCCAAAAGCATATTTACGATGCCTAAAAAGCTTACTGGTTCATTTAGATAATTGTTTTAAGTAATATTTTTAAAAAAATGTCCTTAATTTTTTGATAAAAAAGAAATAAAGTTTTAAATTTTATAATATGTATTTAATTGTGGGACTTCTTCAGTCCAAAAATCTGTTATCTATTGAACAGTAATTGGAACACTAAACTTACTAGGGGGTGGGGAATCAAATGATCGCTTTTCAGACTTTCATCATAATGATTAAATCCCAAATTTTCATTTTTCTTCAACTTACTACCGGATTTTTTTTGTGCATAATATGTAACTATTAATGTTTCATTATCTTTTTATCTTTTACTTTTTAGCTCTATTTACCATAAAAACGTGTCTTTTAGTTTTTTTAAAACTATAATTTACTTTTCATTTTTAGTTAGATGTACAATAAAAGCGTGTTTTTTTTTTAGTTTTTTTAAACTATCTTTTATTTACTGATGAATTAATCTTAAATACGTCATTTTTTGGAGTCTGGAATACCCATTGGCATCCTATCAGTGCGTCGATACGGCCTGATTTACAGAATGTAGGATTAGCCAACTGAAGGAAATCTCGAAGAGCTAAGTTTGAAATATTTCATGCGGTAGAAGATGTCAAGTCAATACAATTTTTCACTAAAAAGAGCTCAATATTCTCTCTGAAACTTGAATCGGTATTAGACATAAGAGTGCCCCTTTTGAATCGAAGAGTGTGAGAAATTATTTAATCCGGTGAGACCTCGGAATCATTTCTCAGCTGTTTTGGTAAAATGAAGCAATGAATGATGTTTCATTCCATAGATCCGACAAGAGAATTTTAAAAACAGACTTTATGTTTGAATTTAGCAGTTACAGCAAAAATATTTTTTTTCACATGCTTGAGTCTTTTTTTTATTTCCATTTTCAGAAAAACTGACAATTGTTTATATTATGGTAAGAAATTGTTGATGCACACTCCCCTTTTTCCCATAAAAAGCACTTTTAGGATTAAAGCTTAATCTTTTAGTCGCCAAATCTGAAAATGGTTGATGGTATTAGTCGCCAAATCTGGAAATAGTTTGCCCTGATGATCCTAATCAGAACAATGGAACAAAATTATGAAATTATTTTATTTTCATCGGTCATTGACAAGTGTGCAAAATTTCGAATTAATCTGACCTTTTAAAGTAGGAAAAAATCGAGTTCAAAGATAGTTATATACAAGTGAAGCTTATAAAAGGGTGTTAAAATGGGCATCAAACTTTTGAGTAATAAATAAATAAAAATAGTTAGTTTAGTAATATGCTTGTATTTTTATTATTAGTGGTTTATTGGAATGCAAATTCAAAAATTTACCTCTGAAATATCAATTCAATGGAAATCGTTGGAAAAAAGTAACATAAGCGAACTATGCTGGAAAATAAATGAAGAAAATTCTGAGGATTAGAAAGATAAATATTTTGAAGATATCTTTATATGATCTTTTGGACACTAACTCTGAGAAATTCGACATGGATAATGATGTACAGAATATTGTGAATATATGAAGGAGATGCAAAAGAATAGGATTGTTCTCTAGTTCAAAATACGAATGTAAAAAGAAAAAGAACAATCGGAATATTAAAACATCAATTGATGCAACTGTTTGCCAAAAAATTCAAGAAGGCTTAGAACCTGGAAGATCCCTGCTGCATACTATTTTCAGTGAAATATCCTGACCTACGGGATATAAGAAATACAATATTATGAGAAGGGCAAAGTAAAGAGGAGAGAGTGTATTTTTGATAAATTGTAAAAATGAAAAACGAATAAAGCCCATTTAAATTCTAATAACGATATATTTGTAAAAATTACTGAAATAAAGATAAATTTTCAATTTCTCCATTCTTCTTTCAAAATATGTGCATGCCTAAAATGGTCCCCCCCCCCTTAAAAATTCTTTTAATTATTACGATACAATTATTATGTGTTTTATACCTACTGTAAATGTGCTGAATTATTTATAATCAACTAAGGAAGAATATAGCGTTTATTTAAAAAGCGGTCATTTTACCACCATCGGTATAAATTGGTATGTGTAAAACGTCTATTTGTTTTCTGACTAGGCACCTTGTGGATCAGTTGTGAAAAAACAATAATATTGCTTATAGCATCACTGTCTGAATTTGTTGATTAGTAAATAGAAGCCACGCATTTTAGTTTTTAAAGCTTATTAAATATCGTACTTATTGTGTAAATCAATGTATTTAAAATTAATACAGTCCCCCCCCCCCGTGAAGTTCACATTTCCTCAGGGTTGTTTTGAATTTTGTTTTTGTTTTCATTTTTCTTACTAATTTCAATAATATTCGTTTTACGGTAGTTCCTGAAGGACTATAAATAATCAGATATTCTAAACGCGATTTATTTGTTCTGTTTGCAATTTAGTGGAGTTTTGTGCTGCGGCCCAAAATCCTTACGATTCTTTAGACATTTAACGCAAATATTAGTGAAACCATTTTGGGTGGTAAATACACTTTTTCTGTATCAATATTAACAGCATGTAATCAGTACCTTTTTATACACTGATGGACAAAAAAAATTAGCGCACAAAGAAATAATTGCGGGATCGTAACGAAACTTGGCATGAAGGTACATGTCGGGGAGATATGCAAATGATTAGAAATGCAGCGTGATTGCGCAATAAGTATAGCCAGCAGAGGGCATTTAACGTCGTTCTCCGTGGAGTATAAAATAGGTAACCCAAGCTTGTTTGAGTGTACTGAATCGTTTACAAAGGAAGCACAGAGGTAGACATACCATTACGCTGTTTTCGAAGACAATATGAGCAGCTTTCGCAGTTTCAGAGGGGTACAATCATCCGCATGATGGAAGCTGGGTGGTCAGCTAGGCGAGTAGTTCGTGAATTAGGCCACTCAAATTGTGTTCTGTGGAATTGTTGGGACCAGTGGATCCGAGAGATGTTATTTACACGAAGATCAGGCCCAGGATGTCCTCGACAGACCAGTTGTTGAGAAGACCGCTATATGATAAGAAATGCACGCGTACAGCCAACTGCTTCATCGGCCGCCATCCAGGCACAGGTAGCACCTTCATTAGGAGCCCCTGTGTCTTCTCGAGCGATACGAAGGCGCCTGGTTGAAGGACATTTGGGATCGCGGCGTCCATTACGTGTGTTACCCTTGACGCCCATCCATTGACGCCTCTGTTTTGAGTGGTGCCGCGCACGAGGAAACTGGACTGCTGCGGAATGGAGCCAGGTCGTCTTTAGCGACGAATCCAGATTCAATCTCAGCAGTGATGTGACAATCGTGTTCGTGTGTGGAAACACCGTGGTGAACGCCTCAATCCTGCCTTTGCTTTTTAGCGACACACCGCTCCCACAGATGGTCTGATGGTATGGGGTGCCATTGCCTGGATTACACGATCACCTCTAGTATTGATCTGGAGCACCATAACAGCCCAGTGGTATGTCCATGACATCCTGCAACCACATGTGTTGCCACTCATGCAACGGCACCCAGGAGCCATTTTTCAACAAGGCAATGCTCGACCTCACACAGCAAGGATTTCAGAAGACTATCTCCGCACTGTTAATACATTTCGTTGGCCTGCTCGATTGCCAGGTTTTTCTCCAATCAAGCATATCTGGGATCATTCATTACGGTGAGTTGGGCATCCTATGAGTTTGAACGAACTGGAGGCAAGGTTACAGCAAATATGGAACGAAATGTCTCAAGATATCATACAGGACTTGTATGCCTCAATGATTGATCGTATCTCATCGTACATTCGCGCTACAGGGGGCTCAACAGGGTATTAAATCCTCCGTTCTTTTGCCTTTTTCTTTGATTTTATAATCATTTACTTATATCAAAGTAGACATTACGTATGTAAAATTTCATTTCATTTCGACGACTCCTTCTTGGTGTGCTAATTTTCTTGTCCTTGAGTGTACTTGTGAATTAAAATTAACAGAAAAAACTTAAATTTCAATACAAAATATAGTTTTAATTTAATTAGATTATTATTGTAGCTACTTCTGGTTGATTTTGTTTGTTGATGTTTATGATTTCACTTGGTTGTTCGAGTTTATTTTAGACAAGTTTCCAGTTATATTCTTGATTTTGTTTTCAGATATATTATTGATTTAGATCTAAAAATAACATGAATGCCTCTAATAAAATTTTAGTGCGTCTTTTCTTGTCTTGAGATATTTCGTATTAGCCCAGTGTTGCTGATAATAAAGTTGTTTTGTCAATTAAAAGTTATCACTTAAGATTCTATTTTTGACAGTTGTTTCGCATCAAATGCTTAAATTTGAAGATTGCTCAACATTTAAGCACGTGGCTTCACGTCACCAATAATTCATGGTCAGAAAATTTGGGTATAAAAAAAAGTTAGCTTAAGATAATTATTTGACGCTGAAAAAATGTTCACATTCTGATAAAAATGTTTAAATGCCAGATAAATCCTAGTATCTTATATGCATGAAGGTAATTCCAGTAAAAATATCGAATCAGGAAGAGGGAGATATATCATTTTTCAATTCATTTGTTTGATGGAGATAAAACTTAATGAAGGATTTAAACACTTTCATAATACCAGCAACAATACAGCAATTTTATTGAATTTGAAAGAAAGAAGTACCATTTATTGATTTCATTATGTTTATGCAAGATTCAAGTCCTAAGATACATTCCGAGACGTTTGTAAAATATTTAAGTAATAACTTAAAGTTTTATAATGAAGTTATTTTTCCTTTGACCATAAAAGAAAGAATAATTATCATAATCAAGAAAAGCATCAATTTTTTCTCTTTCTGAGTCTCATATTTTTGTTAACTTATTTTTTAGAAATTCCCTAAGTTCATGCATTGATGTTACGAAAATTCTTATTAAGGGTTTCAACAACAATAGAAATATTAACAACAACATTATTATACAGGATTTTGGAAATAATTGAGCTTTCTTTTAGATTGAAACTGAGATACACAAAAAATTATTTCAGAATGACAAAACAGATAACAGACTTGAGTGTGTTTTTAAATTAAAACATTGTTCTGAAATTACACTGAATTTCTAAGTGTAGTTTAACGTAACTCGGCTCAATATTACAATCCGAGGGAGGATGTCCAGCAGACGCTTATCGGGAGCACTTAACACACAGCAAGAAGTTTGTTAATGTCCGAACCTCTGTCACTTGAAACAAACCAGATGATTGAAACATATGGACTGATTTGACATTTTAAATATCCAAATTTAATTGTTGTTGGTAATTCTGGACTCTACTGAAGGTTAAAATCAGATGATTGGTTGAAAAATTTGTTGCATCATTTTTATTGTTTTTCGTCTAACCTGTATTATATCTGAATCAGTGAGTGAGGGAGTGTATACTAACGATGGACTCTAAAGCAAAGTTATGGCTATTAGCGACAGACTTCGTAATTTAAAACCAACTATCCCACTACGCCAAAGCAACACACGCATATCTAGAGCACGCGTTAAATATCCGCAGCAAGAATTTTGTTAATGTTGAAACAACTGATACTTTTAGAATTTTTAGCCATAAAATGTTGAACTTACTCGCGAACTGAGTCCAAGTTCTCACGGAGGCCCCAAGACTCGAACAAATAAGAGTTTGCGATCATGACTACTAGGTTACCGCGAACCATGATTTGCAAATCCTTCCAAGATATCTGCTTTAGAGGTGCATAGAAAGTCAGATTTCGAAAGAACATAGTAGCGTTAATTTAATGATTCGCGTGATACAGGAAAATCTAGGAATGTTTTTGTTGATAGAAAGGATTTGGATTGTATGACAGATTTAATTATGACAAGTAAGTCACCAAATCGCAACTCTTTAGCAGATTTTGGCTCGCCACCTATTCCTTGAAATTCCGTGTAGTTAGCAATTGGATAGTTTATTGACATTTCAAAATTTGATAAAGAAATTATAAGAAAACGTGAATGTTTTGCAATTTTGTCGTTAAAAGGTATGAGTAAATCAAGGCCCTTACCTGGGTACGAAATGTTTCGATCTGTGAGAAGATCTTATTCATATTGACACCGTGTTTCCACCTACCATGAAGTCCTAGAAACAAGACAATGTACCAGTCGATTGGTAATTGCCAAACTCGGCGCTTACCTAGAGTACACCCTGGAATAATACTGCAGCATCAGGGTGAGGTTTATCTGCAACACTAGCTCAAAAGTAATGTCTAATATAATGTCACTTTGGAGATTCCGAAAAAACCGCACAGTATCTTATCATCAGCCGATTGACAGAAGCGTTCACTCTATCCTTCGATTGCAAAGCGTAGTCCGAAGAAAACGGAAAGGTATCTCCAGAACACCAGTTTCCTTTTTACAGAACGCCACACACGCCAAATAGGTGTGTTTGGAAAAAACCTAAGGTGTTAATTAAAATAAAAATATGAGGGTGAAATGTAGAAAAACAAGTTAAAGTATAACAAATTGAAAACCTATACATTTGTTATACAATGTTAAGAAGAGATAATAAATATTTTTAAAAATTAGAAGTGTGTTCGTGTAAATAATTTAAAATGTTTATCGAGCTTAAGTGGGAGAACAAAAAGAAGACAGAAAGAGTTAACAAGGAAGGTCAAAAATAGAGAGAGGTCACTAAGGTTTTTTAAAGGCGGCACCTGTGTTTAACAAAAACATTAAAGCCATTGGAGAAGGAAAAGATCATTAAGGCACCTCAGGATAGTAACGCCCGTACTCATCTAATGGAGACGAGATCTATGAAGAGTTGTTTTTTAAACTTATATTCTAAGAAAGTAATTAGAAGAAAAGGAAAGTAAAAATCATTCTGAAAAGCGGGAACTATTAGGAAAATTTCTGACTTTTCATAATTACTTCAGGAGAATGAATTAGAACTGTCAAGTTATCATCTGCTCTCAGCTATACATATTGATTATGTTCCAGTTTTAGAGATCACTTGATCTTCATCAAAGTATAATTTAAGAAATAATTCCTTCAAAGGTATCTTTCAGTTAAATTTATTATTAGATTTAGTAATTTGGGTTTAAGCAATAATATAAGATTTAATCTTATAAAATTGCTTAAGCCAAACCTTTCTTCTTTTGAAACGAAAATAGAAGATAGTATTTAAATGGTACAGTAACCGAGTTTCAATTTTTTAAGTAATTAAAATTTATTTTCCTTATTCTGATATCAATCAATTGAGTATCTACAACAGATTACCATATTCATTACGGAAATAAACAAATTTGATAAGTCCTTTTAGAAAAAAGAATTCTTCTACATATCCATTGTATTATTGCCATGGCAACCAAGAACTTGCACACACATTATGTGTTCTAATAATAAAGTATGCATCATGAGCCCCATCAAAAAATAGATCTCATGTCATTCCATCATTATCTTCTTTGAAAAACGAGACTTGTTTCCAAAGCCAAAACAACCCTTTCATCACACTTATCGTCGTCGGCGAAATAAACAATATCGGTATCAGAGTTCACGGTAAGCTCTCTACCCAGCAACTGTTGCTATATCTTATGGCTAGAAAGGAAAATGCCCTTCTGGAGCTTCCTAATCACTGGGTGTCAGATTGACTAACATATAAGATGTCTCTTTAACCTTCAAGTGTGTGTCAGCCTGTAAACAGATGTTATCTTTGTTTGACCTTTGACACATTTCGGAAATAATATCTTCCTATTCACACGTTAAAAACGCATGGAAGTGATAGTTTTCGATAACAATCGTTTCTTTTTTAATATTTGATTCCTTACAAACTAAATGCAATTACGAAGTATTATTTAGGATAATAAATTCACTTCAATTGAATTGAAGATTGAAACTGCAGTTTTTAAAATAATTTCAAAGTACTTCGAAGACTTCTAGTTTTGAAATCTTAAGAGTTTCAAGATAAAAGAAAATTAGATAAATATATATTAAACAATATTATTGTAATTTTATGGTTTTCAATGCATGGAATATATCATTAAAGAAATAACATCTTGAACTGATTCCTAGAAATGACAAGTAATATATAAGAAAGTCATTGATTGTAATTTTTTATTTTTGTTTCACATTCAAATATCTTGATGCTTTTACAAAAATTCCTTCTTACGTAACAAATTTATAATGTGAAACGATTCGTGAATACACTAATTACTATAAAGGATCACTAGAACTTTCAATTAATAAGAGGAATTCAGATAAAATTTCATAGCCTTTGTGAGGATTATAAGCTATGATAAAACGAGAAAATGTAATTTTTAAAAGTTTTAAACTCGTTATAATTTATTCATAATATATTGAGCTCATAAAACCACATTTTAAAACGAAAAAAATGTTATACAGTTTTTTTTAATTAAAATTTTTGTGTTAAGCAAAACGGCATCAATTTTCAAAATCTTTGTAAATAATTCTTTTTATAAAAATGACCTATTCAACTGAAACAACAACAACAAAAAAACAAGTCAGAAAACTCGAAAACCTTTTCGTATTCTAGGGATCTTTAGTCGGTTTTAGTGATTTTGACAAATTAATTATAAGCTTAATGATAACTTTATTGAGGAGGAATATTCTAAGTAAATCAGTTATATATATTTTACGTTAATATTATCCTGTTTATATTGGTTTCTGAAGAAGATATCTATCTTTCTCTATATAGTACGAGAGCTAGCAACGTCAGGAAAACAAGAATTTTAGAAAAGCTGATTCTTTAATATATCTTTCTCTATGTCCTTCCGAACAGCGTGCGGGCTATCTGGCTGCTGGTAAACGTTGCGTTTATTAATGCGCATCATACCTTTACAAGAAAAAATGTTGATTTTTAAATTATTTTAGGAAGAAAATTTTCTTTTTCACTAAATTTAAAACGTTATTAACAACACGAATTTATTAATGCCAGACATTTTTGTTGTTGCAAATAATGTGCCAGACGCTATTTTTTACTAAAAAAAATAATGAATTTCAAACCATTTTAGAATGTCTGTAATTTTAATATTATTTTATTCATACATAAATAAGTACAAATTTAATTTGCCAGACACTAATTCGGTTGCGTTCTTAAGAGCCAGGCCGATTTATTGGTTAGTATAACGCGGTATTATGCATGTCGTTAAAAAGAGACAATGGCAAATTAGGTAGGCGGATGAGAGACAGGAGTACGTTACACTATTTAAAGTATTCGAAAAAACTTTATTTTTATGTCTTCGATGTTGAGTATAATAAAAATTAATATTTTAATTCTTATTAAAATAATAATAAGTAGTTGATTAAGGGGGTTCACCCATGTGTGACGACCTTTTTTTTAAGTATTCTTAGGGAATTTTTTTGGCCACCAGTAGAAAGATAGGACTTTAAGTTTTTCATCATTTATTTATATGTATTTTAAGAGTATGTATATAAATGTTTAGCTAAAAATATCCAATAGAACGTGAGTTATAGCTCTCTGAACACATTTTCCTCGAAAAAAACGAACGCTCACTTTCACCACGATTCCGGCTAATTGGCTTATCTGAAATTTTAAAAAGCTAACGGTGTTTTAATCTATAAGCGTAAATGCACAGAATGGACTATACTCAATTGAAAATACCAAAAATTGGATTTTTGGTAGACCTCTGAAGAAAAACTTTAGAATTTCATGGGGTTTTTCTGTTATAAAAAATAGAAATATTTTGAATTTTGGAATGATCGTAGCCCATTTGGTGCGTATATATATGCTGAGTCTACCCTATAAATTTGAAGTCTTTCGGTCGAACCATTCTTGAGATATAATGGAGGAAAGCTTGAAAACACAGTTTTGAGAAAAAAACGCATTTAAAGTTTCGAGTCCGATTAAAACACAATGAAAATCTAAACTTAGCGCTACGAACAGCTGCTTATATAACACCTGCTTCTTTATAACGACTTCGAATTTTAAAAATCACTTTACCACCGTATCCTAGACTTCTAGACATATTAAGGAAGCAATGTATGAAAAAAAATTTTTTTTTGAACTCATCACATGAATGAACCCTTTTAAAGTATTTTTAACAAAAGGGAATAAATTGTTTTTTTTAAAGATAGAGGAAAAATTGCCATTGATACAATAACAAAATTCTCATTACTACTTATACATTTTATGTTCAGGTAATCAGAATCTATTTTTCCCTGATATATGTATTTTCATTCCGTAATAGTGTCACAAAAAACTCATGCATCTCCATAGTCGTCATCATTGTCACTGCTCTCATTATTATCAATATCATTATCATCATCTTGCGTTTTGTTTTAGTTTCCTAGTAGTGTTAGTTCTGGAGCAAAAAAATTCATTATTAGGTTATCATGGTCTAAATAATAATTTACTCTTTCGATTATCATATTATAAATAATACTTTACATTTTATGATAATGTCAGCAACTGATGATGGAAACTACTCTCCCCAGCAAACCAAAGAAATCATACTTATCATCATTAATGATCCACCCGGAATATAACGGTGATAAAGATAAAGGATTTTTTAAATGAGCATTTCTCCAAAACTTTTTCACATATCGCTCTTGCAATAAATGCTGATATAATTCAGCTTTACATGGTGGTAATTTACATGGCTCGATGAATTGAAACTTCGACATTTCTTTTCGAAATTATCTTCGGGTTTTTTCGATTTATACGTTTTGGAAAATAGATAGAAGCGAACATCATTTACATTTGAAGAGTTAGGCACCCATACATGTGACATATAAATTTTTCCAATGTGGCAAATGAACGTTCAAGTTTATCTTCATCGTCAGTTATAATCTCTTGACATGCTAACTAATACTCGACAGATTTTTCGAGCAGCTTGATGGGCCTTATTTTACCTTTCTAAAAAAATGCTGGGGTGTAATCGCACCCTGTTATTGCGTGGAAACATAGTAGAGCAGTGATTCATAAAATGGTCTATATAGACCCCTAGGGGTCCATAACGACCTACAAAGGGTCCACGCCAGCTAAAATATAATTTGGGGGCCCATAAGATGTAAATGGGGGTCTAAGATTGTGGCTCTCATTAAAACAATTTGTGACTTTAATCTTTAAAACAAGATATCAATCATTGGCATGGCCAAGTAATTTTAGCGCGTTTTCCACATGTTGTATTTTACAATAATGCAACTAATGAACTTTTTACTAGCAGAAAGTAGTACTGTACCACTCCTCTAAATGTACTACTATTGAGCTGAAAAGAAATAATGACACACATCTGTATCAGCACTATAAAAAAGCAAAACTAGCGAAATTCAGGAAATTTGTAGGAAAATTCGGGAAAACACTAGGGGAAAATTTAAATATGATTCAGCTCATCTAGGGCACAAATGCGACCCAATGCCGAAAACCCGAGGTCAAGTGGTTGCTTATTGGCTGAGAAAAAGGTACGACAAAATATGGAACGAAGGCGCAGACAAAAGTTGCGTCCTAATAGCGCTTTTGTTCCACTACGTGAAAAACGCGCTAAAAATGATGTAGTGGAAACCAGATTTAACTGATTTTACTAAATTTAATGAGGTTAACTTGTTATTAGGTGACAGCATAAATTTTACTAAGACAAGGACTTCAACGCTCGCAATCTTTTATGGAAGGTGTGAAATACCGATCAAACACAATGTAAATGCGAGATGATTTAGCCTGTGGAATTATTTTAAGGAATTTTTTTGATATGCCATCGAAAGTTTGAGGTTCTTCTTTCATGAGGTGTAACATGAAGAAAACGCCTAAAATGCTAACATTAAAAAATAAGGAATGCTGATTGGCCTTGCTAACTTTTTTCTCGAAAACTTTTATCAATTGTGCTTTATCTGTTTTAAAAATACTACCATCTGCATGACACATCGATGTTGGTATCGGCGTTAGTGGAAATCCCAGTACTTTTTCAATATCGACTTTGTTGGTCATAGATATACCTAAGAGTCGACCAAACAGATCTCGTTGCATTCTTAGCTCAATAACTTTGTTACCAAAAGTTAGTTTTTCTTCTTTGGAGCACTAACAAAATTAAGCACTTGTTTTTTTTTATTGGCTTATCAAATCTATCCTGATTTTCAGCACATTCAGTAATGAACTGTTTCCGTAAATCTTCAACATTTTTCTTAATGTCCAGCAAAAAGTTCGCTAAATTTTGAGGTACAGGCTTGGCAGTTGCAATGTTATATAAACTATCTTTGTCTAAATTTTAATCAAATGGATTAATATTCTTCTGAAAAATTTCAATGAAATCAGCGATTTTTTGTTTTGTTTTTGCCATAAATTTTGGTTCGATTTGGTTGCAAATCCGTAGACACGTCTTGTAATTGCTTCAATCCACAAACATCGAGAACGTGAGAGATTACAGCAGCTATAATACTGTAACTTTTGGTCCAGCGTTGACGGGCAGCTATGGAATTAGTAAGATGTGCAAAACCACTGAGGCGTCTAGCCACTTCGGCATTGATAGTCTTTCCCAGTGTAAGATCAATTGGTATCCTCAAGAATGGTTTGTCGGTTCTTTTTATTCCAAAACATCCATTCATGAAATCGTTTTTAACACGCTTTTATAAGTTTCACTTGTATGTAACGGAATCTTTGAACTCGATTTTCACCCACATAAAAAGGTCAGATTAATTCGAAATTTTGCACACTTGTCAAGGACCGATGACAATACAATAATTTCATAATTTTGTTCCATTGTCATGATCAGGACATCAGAAAAAACTATTTCCAGATTTTGCGACTAATTTATTGTACCTTTTCCAGATTTGCTGACCAATTCATTGTACCTTTTCCAGATTTCGCGTCTAATTGCATATACCATTTCCAGATTTGACGACTAATTCTAGATCCCATTTCTAGATGTGGCGTCGAAAAGATTAAGCTGCAACCCTGTAAAAGCGAAAACGTTCGTCGGCAATTTTCTAACCATAATATAAACAATTGTACAGTTTTTCTGAAAATGGAAATTAAAAAAAAAAAGACTCGGCAGGTGAAAAAAAATATTTATGTTCTAACCCAGCGTTTTTCAAACTGTGGGGTATGCCTATTGGGGGGGGGGACATCATAACCATACGTGGGGGACGCGGCATATCGAAAAGTCCAAAATAAAAGATTTAAAATAATTATTAATTTAAAGAAGCAGGTGTTATAAAAGCAGCTGTTCGTAGTGCTAAGTTAAGATTTCATTGTATTTTAATCAGACTTGAAACTTAAAACGCCTTTTTCTCAAAACTATGTTTTTCAAACTTTCCTCCATCATATCTAAAGAACAGTTTGACCGAAAGGCTTCAGATTTATAGGGTAGACTCAGCACATATATACGCACGAAATGGGCCACGATCATTCCAAAATTCAAAATATTTCTATTTTTTATAACAGAAAAACCCCATGAAATTCGAAAATTTTTCTTCAGAGGTCTACCAAAAATCCAATTTTTGGTATTTTCAATTGAGTATAATCCATTCTGCGCATTTAAGCTTATAGATTAAAACACAGTTAGATTTTTAAAATTTCAGATAAGCCAATTAGCCGGAATCGTGGTGAAAGTGAGCGTTCGTTTTTTTCGAGGAAAATGTGTTCAGAGAGCTATAACTCACGTTCTATTGGATATTTTTAGCTAAAAATTTATATACATACTCTTAAAATACATATAAATAAATGATGAAAAACTTAAAGTCCTATCTTTTTACTGGTGGCCAAAAAAATTCCCTAAGAATACTTAAAAAAAAGGTCGTCACACATGGGTGAACCCCCTTAATCAACTACTTATTATTATTTTAATAAGAATTAAAATATTAATTTTTTATTATACTCAACATCGAAGACATAAAAATAAAGTTTTTTCGAATACTTTAAATAGTGTAACGTACTCCTGTCTCTCATCCGCCTACCTAATTTGCCATTGTCTCTTTTTAACGACATGCATAATACCGCGTTATACTAACCAATAAATCGGCCTGGCTCTTAAGAACGCAACCGAATTAGTGTCTGGCAAATTAAATTTGTACTTATTTATGTATGAATAAAATAATATTAAAATTACAGACATTCTAAAATGGTTTGAAATTCATTATTTTTTTTAGTAAAAAATAGCGTCTGGCACATTATTTGCAACAACAAAAATGTCTGGCATTAATAAATTCGTGTTGTTAATAACGTTTTAAATTTAGTGAAAAAGAACATTTTCTTCCTAAAATAATTTAAAAATCAACATTTTTTCCTGTAAAGGTATGATGCGCATTAATAAACGCAACGTTTACCAGCAGCCAGATAGCCCGCACGCTGTTCGGAAGGACATAGAGAAAGATATATTAAAGAACCAGCTTTTCTAAAATTCTACCTCGAAAACGTTGCCAGCTCTTAGACTAATAGTTTTCCTCCTTCAACATGCAATCGGACGTAAAAAGCAACTAAACAATGAAAATTTTTGAAATACCGTAAAAATTGAGCCCTTTTCCTTTTCATTTCCTAACAATCTTTTAACTAAATTAATAGACTTTCTCAACAGCGAATTATTTCTATGAATCGAGAGATAACTATAAATTTCTCTACCGAATTCCAGAATTGAAAAATTTTGGTTTCTGGTCTTTTATATCTGCAATCTCAAAGTACCATTTTGAAAATTACATAAATTTATTTTATTTACAATGAAAAAAACCCCACACACATGCCTACTTAACGTGTTCAAAATTGAGACTTGTATAGGAAGAGGGGAAGGCGTATTAAAACGTATAACACCATGTAAAAAACTTTAATTTGAAAATTCGTGTAAAAAAATGACGAAGAATGACATGTACAATTTTTAAATAAGTGTATTTATATTTTTGTAACAAAAAAAATTACACATTTTACTCAAATATTGAATTCGTACTCATTAGATTTTTTTACATTATACAATCAGGAGAGCATACATATTGCTTCAAAAAAAAAAAAGGAAAATTTAGAATTAAAAAAAATTGTGTGTGTGCTTATGACCACACGATAGAAGTCAAAACTTCTGATTTATTCTGGACAAGAGTCTCCAATTGTTCGGATGTACTGTGTTTTTTTTTACAATATTTTCGTTGGTGGACGTTAAGTATTTTAATTTTTCGTGCCCATTCATCGGAGGATTTGTTTATTTCCTCCCTTTTTTGTAAAAGGTGACGTTTAAATAATTATGCATTCTTATATATTTATACATGAGTATAACAATTTAAATGTCAATTAGTCAATTATTTAAACATATTTATAAGTAAATTACATACGTAGATTTTATTTTTATAATATATACGTTTATACGGTATTTATGTACTATCACAACAATGTCAACGTTCAAGATAACTCGCCCAGTTGACAATCCTGATTTCCCATGTGTCGCGCACTCTGAATTGGCATGTGATTTCTCTTATATAATGTCGACACCATCGCTTCGATAATACGTAAGTACCATTTATATAATATAATGCTAGGAAAACTTATAACCTGAGAGCCGTTGACTTTTCTTAAAATCTAAGCAAACAAAAGGAGAGGGTTCTTACTCTTTCACAATGAATGCATTTATTTTTTCATAATCTCTTAGTTGTCATAACTAATAGAAACCAAAATATTAGCAACTTTCTCGCCAATTAGCTTCATTAAAATTTCGGATTTTAATTCCTTTGGCACATTTTTGTGCTGAAATGCTCTTCCTACTGAATCAAAAAATAGATCTCATGTTTCGTTTCTTCTTGGTACTATTATTTGTACCACTTTAAGGAGTTGATCTAATGAAGGAATACTTTCAACAACATAATACGTCCCCCCAATTGACACATTCCTTTTGTTGTAGCGAGCTTAACCTTTGCAACTCGTCTTCATTTTACGTTGCACTTCTGTGGTAGCAGGGAAGTCCAAGACAAATTTTTTATCTTTTAAAAATTCGGAATATTTCAGAAGTATTTCTTTAGTTGAACGATTTGAAACGATTCATGTTCTGTTTCATCGCGCGATTTCTTCTAATACAACTAGCAAGTCAACTTTTGTAACATTTTCAAACATTATTAACCATAAGCAATGAAATTCACCTTTACTGGATAATTCGCTAAGACCTCTAATTTTCAAAGAGAGTGACAGAACTTCGCAATATTCTTATAACTACAAGAATCCGTTTCCCAGTTTCCTACAAAAGAATAATCTCTTTTCCCCCAATTATTTTCGCTTTCCCTCCTCTTCTCATTCACTCGCAAGAGTTGAGTGGAAGGGGTCTACATGACAGTAATATTTAATTAAAGAAAATAAAACTTTAAAGAAAAAAAGTGTGCATGACATTTTTACTTTAAAAAAAACACGCGCGTAAAAAGTTTTCAATTCAAAACAAAGCTGCTTCGCTGATCCGAGCACGATTTCTGACTAGAGCCCAGAAAAACCGAGTAACGTAATGGACTCGAAGTTGACGCTTCGTTTAAATGCACTCTTCAGCTAATTTCGCCTAAAGAAGTTATCACTTCAAAAATAAAATTAGTTGCTTATTTGCGCTATTTCTTAATAATAAGAGTATTTGTTTTATTGAGTGAGAGTTTATTAAAAGAGCACTATAAAGCAACATCAAGACTATTATCGACGGAACTCGTAGTTTTGAACCTCAGTCATATGACGAGGTCGACGCCCGAGCAGTCAAACCCTTTCCGAACTTCCCCATCAACACGAGGACTCAGCCTCGACAGATTTAGCGTGCATCAGCCTCTCTACCAGGATTCGAACTTGCGATATGCAGGCTACGAGTTAGTGACTACAGCCACTAAGTTACCATGGCCGCATTTATTTCAGAGAGTGAATCAAAATTGCGGGGCCCTCACCTCCTCACACATCTACTATGTTTGAATTCAATGAAAATTGTCTTCTGGTTATGGCATTTTGAGATAAACCACTTTCCAAAATATTTTGTGGTATTGACTTTTATTAGTTAGAAAATGCGCTATTTATTTATATATATTTCCTTTTTACTTTATAAATTCTTCACATAATTATTACTATCTAGCTTAACAAATCTACAGATCTCGTTGGAATTTCAGGATACGTTTGTATTGATGTTTAAAAAATAATTTTCCAGACACTTGCACTAAGTTTAAGGCCTTTGAGAGAGAGAGAGAGAGAGAGAGAGAGAGAAACTTAAAGCCGACTGTAAATTGGTGTGAATTGTGTCCTCATCTTTTTGTGGAGAAACAATTTTTGGGGGATAACAAGTTTTTCGACATGTTACAAAGGATTGACCTAAAACGATGTATCATATTTATGATTCAAATCTGAAATTTGCTTTTTACATTAACAATGCAAGAAATGAGATAACTTATATAGAAGCAAATTATCTCTTATTTTAAATCTAAATACCTTTTTCTTTTTTTTTTAAAAAGGTGATATGAATTTTTAATCAACTTATAAACATAAACGTTTTTCTTTTCTCTCTCTCTCTCTCTTTTGGGTTTTAAAATCATAATTAAGGTAAACATAAAAAATTAACTAGATTCTTTTTTCCCCCTTAGATTTTTCTAATAAGTATGTATATTTAATAGAACGCGAGTTTATACTACTTGCTTGTCATACTTTATCAAAATCAAATACTCAATGCTTAATTTTTTCGAATCATTTATCAAAACAATAATGACTATATAGATATCTCTATTTTTCGTTAGAAACATAATTGAACCTTCATTTGCAATTTGAAGGGGAAAATTTCAAAATCATAATCTCTTACATGGTAGAACAAAAGAGTTGAGAAGTATTTGATAATATTACAACATTTCTCTGTTTGCTTATTTTTCCGAAATTACTCATTAAACAAACTATTTTCTTTGAAAGTGATTCTGGTTATAATTTAACTCCATTTAAATGCACTTAATCAATTAAAATAATACATATATCACAACACATTACAATCTCCTTTTCCTCTCTAATTTCACCCAAAAATTATTTTTAAGTTGTGAGTTTCAATTTTTCGAAATGATCAGTTTTATTCTAGTCTAACGTCTCAATTGAATAAATCAATTGAATAGCTCGTTTCAAATGACACATCCATGAATTCTCCAAAACTAGATTACAAATATTTTGTAATAAGACTTTTGAGAAGAAGGTGAACTTCAGAATAGTTGAGCTTTTCACATGATATATAACGGCTTGAATTGCATGCATCAATATAAAATATCCCAAGTGTTAAAATACCCAGAAATTATTTTAAAAGTTTTTATGGCCCATCAAAAAAATCACAATTATTTTATGAAATAGAAGAAAAATTTTCGACCTAAATTATACAAATTCATAACTCTTTTTTTTTAAATCATTTTTATTTTTTTTACAAATAAATAAGTAAAGATTTTGGGAAAGTTTTAGAATTTAACTGCACAAATATTTTGAAATCTTTAGTAAATAGTAACATATTTTAAACATTTCCTAAATAAAAGGACTATTTCTACAGAACCATACCCTACTTATATTTCCTCTCTATACGCGTTCAAAATAGTAAAATAATAAATTTATCATGCTGATACAGTAATTTAATTTAACTTTGTGTTTTTATTTGACATTGCTATGAAACACATAAAAATTAACTGTTGTATATATGGCAGTGGAAAGCAAATATATATTTAAGTGTCACAAATTTTAAAAAAAACATCAAACACATAAACAGCAACTGTAACAATACATGGTTCGACTTCTTTTAAAAATAGCCCTACTCAATGCATTAGAAACTAATGAAAACACACATCACAGGTTCTTTTTGAAAATAATTAATCAGAGAAATTAATATACAAATATCATATACTAAAACTTCATTAAAAAAAAGAAACATGTGGCCATTTTATCAAGTGTTTCAAAGGTTTTATACGTAACCAGTAAATTTTTAATTACTGTCAAATATATTTTCTATATTGAAAACAGAAAGGCAAACAATCTTTAAAAGTATGTCGATAAAAGGAACTTCTAATAAAAAAATAAAAACAAACAATTTAAACTGACAATTTACATGATTAAAATTTGAATTTTTACTACCACAAAAAATTAAAAAATTACTGTGAATTTTCTTCTTAGTTATTTATCCAAAATTACAGAATTAAAAATGATAAACAAGAAGTTTATATGGCAGGTTGGAGCCCTTAAAGAAATTCGCAATTTCTGTAAACTGTTTTCTAAAATAATTATGAATACCAGCTGGACAAGAGAAATAAATTTCAATCTAAATAGTGCCTTTTACGATTTGAAAGAAAAAATAATTTAAGAACTTACTTGAATAAATTAAAACGTAGAAGTGATACCAATTTGATTAAAGCTTAGAAACGTTTCGGCTGTTATAAGTAAAAATAAAAGGCATTAAAAATTAGTTCTTACAGGAATATTTTGATTTTAAAACATGATAACAAAATTGCCACTCATAACTGAGTATAAATATCTGTTTAAAGGGACCGACAGCGATCACTTCTCAAAACTCAGGCTAACCAAAGGGCAGAATGCCGCTTTTATTCTTTGCTTTTTATACCTACTAATGTTAACGAATAATTCTTATAATTTATGACTGCATATTTACGGAAGTGGAACAAATAAGTTCTTGTGGTACTACTCTCAGAAGTAGCTCTCGTTATCTGATTTTGATAGGTTTCATCTTATTATGAAGATACACTCGTAAACTGAGATCATTATCTTCGAACCCTTTGTTAATATCTTAACTGATGTCTCTCCCCTTTTGATGTTTTCCATCATACTTTTATACATTTTCACTTGATCGACAGGTTCAATGACATAAAGATTTATTTCTTTTTCATGGCCAGACTTCATCAAAAAAAGGTCTCTCATTATTAACCCTAGAAGACACTCCTCGTAGTTTTCTCATAAAAATTTTACACGATTTTTCTCCCTTATCAGATAGAAATTTATTGAATGCTTTGAATGTATGCAATCCTTCTATAATTAAAATTTAAGTATAATTCAGACTCAAAACTAATATAATATCATTCATTAAATAACGACATTGTTAGAATCATATGTAATTATGTCTGTAAGAAGGATTAAATACTTTGTGCCATAGAAAATCTGTAGATTTGGGACAAATAATGAAAAAACTATACTCAGCAAGTCATTATTGATGTTTTTCAACAAAACTGCTTAAGGAAGAACTAGAGCGTATAGCTAATTTCGAATAATCGGTAAGTGGCTACACGAGCAAGTTTATGAACCAAAGTAATGTAGGTTTGTTAAATTATGATTTATTTGGGATTAAAATAATTCTGTTTCTAGATCTCTTTATTAAAAGCAAAACTATCTTTTATCCTTCAAATCTTTATAAACAATTCTATGTACCTTAAATTTCTTAATGAAAATACTCTGTTTCTTTGTTTTAAATTTCTAAAATAAAATCGAAAAAAAAAAATTCAGTGGGTAATTGAAGTCGAGTTCGACACTTATGAATATACTGTCTTTTCTTCTTTTTTATTCTTAAAAGAAAACAACTTTTTGTTTGAAATATAGATCACAGGTATTTGAAACGTCAATGTAAAATATCTGATGTTCGGAAACTTCTAATTTCAAGTTGAAAATGCCGTTCTTTTGAAGCGAATAGAGAAAAATTACTATCAGAGTTAAATATACATTTAAATAAAATAATTCAAAGCATTTAACTACAGGAAATTTTAAAGGTAAAAGCTTCATATAAGTATACTTTTAATTACTCCCGAGGAATGAAATACTCAAACATTTTTTTAAGACCGTATAAATAAATATTGACTATGTATCTATTTTTCTAGCAATCCTATTCCTTAATACTTTGAAATACTTTATTTATATAGAAAATTAATTTTTTTAAAAAAAAATTTGTGCAGAAAATTTTGTTATTAATATAATTTCGGATTGATTGATTGTTTATTTCAGTCGCACTAAAAGAAACACCATTGGGGCGCAATATTTGTCAAGTTGTGATGCCAGAGTTGGCACTTCACGCTGCTATTTTCTAAGGTTAATATTATAATTATAATTCGTGAATAAGAGAACGTAATTATATCATTACATCATTAAAACTGAATATAAATTTCTAACACACATTATTTAAAATTTTGTAATTTTTAAGCAAGGAAAATGTAACCTCTCTATCTCATTGACGGGTCCTGGAAGTAAAGTATCAATGTATACAAATATTTGAATAAAGTATTCTTATATTAGTGCCATTACCTTACCTTACTCTCACATACTGGAACCGATGTATTGGAACAACTTTAACACAACTACATCAAATTCAATTGAAAAAGTTTGATTTTGATAGCTAAAATAAACTCTATTTTCGAAGGAGCAACGGGAAGACAAAATCCATCTATTTAATATTATATCTCCTTTTATTATTAGATAGAAAGACAAATTGATTAAAATGATTGACGTCGTATTTCAAAGCTATACTAAGGCTATTATTACTAGACAGAGTAAACACCAAAATGAAATTAATCTTTCGGATTCTAACATTTGACATCTTGATTACTCTTTCTTAGCTTTTGATTTCGACAAAAAACATATTAATCCTTCCAGAAATGAACTTTTTTTTTTTATCGATACACTTTAGAGAGAGATTTTAGAAACAAAAGTAGTTTGGAAAAGTATGTCATGGGAAAAGTTTCACAGATCATACTAGGGGTTCACTAACACTTTGATTTTTAAAATACAACGTTATTAGGTTTACAAATATGTATTAAAGGAACTATCAATTAATTAAAGATAATGAAAACTTCAGTTTGGGTTATTTACTTTTTGATCATTTTGGTTTAGCGTATCTTAAAGGAGAAGAAAGGTTCTTAAGGTAAGTTGCAAAAGGCAAAGAAACTCGAGTAACAAAATCCTACGATAAAAAAACCCACTTTTCCTTCCTAATAATTGGATTAATAATACAATTTGGTCAAAATAATTCTGAAATCAACATTAGTTGAACTAAGCCTTTTGATAGTATACATATTAAAGTAGTTATGACAAAATTGAATATGAATTGAACGTGTCTAAATGTTGATTATGGAACAAATTGGATTTGAGCAAGGTGTTGTGAGTGAATGAATATCAATGTGGTGTTTTTTGGCGCAAGAGCCAAATCTGGCTATCTGCGCCAAACAATTGTTTAAATAATAAAATTCATGATAAAATATCTCAAATCAGTTGTCAAGAAAGTTTCAGTGCAAGTTAAAATATCAAATCAAGTATAAGAAACGTAGTCCAATGATAAAAGCTAAAACATTTGTTGGGGGATTTCCCCCAACAAATCAAACCAGATAAAATAACCGATAGGGCTAAAACAAATTAAAGAAAAAAGTGAAATTGGATCGAAATACGACAATATTTTATGTAACTCATCAGAGATGTAAAAACCGTTACAAACAAGCCAAAATCCTAAAATGAATGTGTTTTATAAAAAATAAAAATCATTTTGGACTCTTTCCAACAAGGGGGTAGGAGTAATAGTGTGTAAATATTCCTCACGTCTCCAGCTCTTATTTTGCCAGTAATCATCCGATAAAAAATATTTATCCCACTGCGGTTCCGCTTCTTCTACGTCGTATGTTACCATGTCATCTTCTGACTTGTTCTGTAAAGGTGTGCTTTTTTTCGGTTTCTGAGGCGTCATTTGTATTTCTATTTTGGGGGTGATATTTCTATTAGGACGCTTTTCTCTGCGAGTATTTGAAGTTTGTTTTGTAGCCTGGGATATATATATAGAGAGAGAGAACGCATAGTATTAGATGTAGTGTAAGTAGTTTCAATAACAGGACATGCCCCAGCTGGTAAAGCTGAAGACATTGATATTGTAGATGAGGAAAGTGCTTTATTAGATAAGGATGATTTAACTGAGTTATACATAAACTATTAGATGTGACGGGAGCAGTATCTTTTAAAGGAATAGGTGGCTGAGATTCTGATGACGATGCAACTGTGACAGAAGATCTGGATGGTAGGAGTTGTGCCTGAGTTGAGGTACAAGATTTGGTAACTGTAAGAATTCTGGAAGGCATTGTTACTTCCGGAAAGGCTGTTAAAGGTTGTAGTAATTTCAAAGGTAGAGGCATACTATTTTTGAAATATTTTCATCTGTTTGGGTAGTTGTGGTTGCAGTTGAGGACTTGGTAGCCTGAGTGCCTGTTTGAGATATTTGTGGGACTATTAATTTACGGGCTTCAGGATAAGAAATATTTTTATTTGTCTTTATTTCTTGGATTTAGTTTTCATTTTTCCATTTGGGGCATAATTTTGAGTCCGATGGATGGGTTTGTAAACAGTTTATACATTTTGACTCCAAAATGCAATATGTGGAAGCATGTCCAACAGATGCACATCTAGAGCAAGTCAATTGTCCATGACAGGATGCTTGCGAATTTCCGAACCTCTGGCATTTTAAACAACGCAGAGGATTTGGAATCTACGGGTGAATTTCGCAGTTAAGGTAACCGGCTTTAATTGTTGTTGGTAGTTTTGGACGTTTTAAAGTTAAAATTAAGTGTTTGATTGGAACAATATTTGCATCTTTTTTTATTGTGATTCTTCTGACCTGAATAACACCCTGATTGGAGAACCTGTCAAGGATTTCCACTTCAGGAGTGGTCAGAAGGTCAGATTCAGAAATAACACCACGGCAGGAATTCAGGGTTTTGTGAGGACTTATTGATACAGGACTATTTAGGAAAGATTGCTCAAGAAGAAAGGACTTAGTTTGAAGAGCAGAGTTTGTTTCAATTAATAGATCACCGGATCGCAATCTTTTAACGGATTTTGGTTCACCACCTATTCCTACGAGAGCTTTTTGTACAGCAAAAGGCGATTTAGAAGACATTTCATTGCTCGGAAGAGAAATTAATAAGCATTTGGTATTAGAAGAAATCTGATCAATGTTGAGATTGGGTAAAACAAGGCCTTTACCCGGGCACAGCAGCATTGGATCCATATGTGTGAAAGAAACTTCGTCCTGGCGTGCCTCCACCCACCACGGAGTCCAACAAGGAACGGAATGTGCCGGTCATCTGGCAAATACCAGGCACGGCGCCTACCTGGAGTACACCCAGAATATATAGTGCTACAGCATCAGGGTGAAGATCCAATGGGTAAACCCGCCCCCTCCCTTATTTGCAGCCCTAACCCTACAGCAATGTCTCGCCGGGGACACCGGAGAGAGGTATCACCAGCCGATTGACAGGAACGGGCTCTCTCCTGCCTCTCATCTGCAACGAAGCGCAGACCAAAGGGAAAGCAAAGGTATCCCCAGGACACTATTTTCCTCCTTACGGGATGCCGCACACGGCAAACATGCGGGTTGGCAAGCCAACGCTGTTAGTAAAACACAATAGCTATATCGAAAATAAAATTAATACAAAAATGAAACGAAAATAACCCAATACAAAATGAAAATTAAACTCTGTTAATAATAATAAGTAATGTAATACAATCAAAATAAAGAAATTTATTATTCTTATTTTTTTAAAAATATATGCCTGTGGTCTTGACGGGAAAAGAAAGAAAAAATGAATTGTATGACAAGAAATAGGTTCGAAAATAGAGAAGGATCCCTAGGATACCATGGGGTTGTGACACCCGTGTTTACGAAAGACAGTAAACCCCTTGGGAAAAGGAAAAGATCACTATAGAGCACCTCGGGATTGTGACACCCGAACTCACCTAAAGAAGGTGAGTGCCCTGAGGGGGCTAGGTGTTGTGAATCTTGCTTCGAAGTTTTCGTTTTTATAATAAATACAGGCATTTTAAATTAGTCTGGATTACTGGGAATTTTTTAAAAATATGTTTTGGTTATATAGATGATATTATCATTTTTGTAAGCAAAAAAATTTTAAATCCAAAACTAATTTTTATCCTGAATACCTTAATTTAATACAGACAAATAGTAACAAATATGAAGTAAATTTTCTTGATATAGAAATACAGTTAAATGATAAAGTTATAACTATTAATACTTACAACAAAAGAGATGAATTTAAATTCAGTATTATAAAAGTACCTCATTAGGAAAGTAATGTACAGGCTTAAATAATCAGAAAAATTATTATTAATAACATACAACGTAACAAATTTCTTGTTTCAAAAAATTCTAGAAAAAAATCATAAAGTATAAACATTTTATTAAATTCTGTTTAATTCAAAATTGCCCAGTTAATTTTATTAATAGTTATTTGTATGATGTAATTCTAAATAGTACGGATTAATTTTTGTAGAAAATTGATAGTTTTTATTATTATTTTACTCGTATTTTACATTTTATCATTTTTCCTAGTTAGAAATACTTATGATTACCTGCGTATTCAAATTGAGGTTAAATTACTTATTCCTTTTCGTCTTATTTTAACGTTAATAATATTATATTTACAAATATATTCCTAGAGACTCTCAAGTAACAGTAGTACTTACCTATATACATGTTCTATAAACTTATTTTAGTATTAATAATTTTCTACTCTTTCCTAAGTGCTACAATTCAGCCAATACTATGCTTTGAATTTGTATTTCGCTCCAAAATCTGGCAATTACTTGTTTATTGTACACAAATTCAGTTCGAGCTATGCATTTTCGAATGCCCACTGATGTCTATAAATTAAGGATAATGCAAGTTCCGGCAAAGAAAGAATCAGAAGAAAAACAAACGTGACTTATTTGTAAAGGCATTTTTATTAAACAAAAGGTAAAGAGCAAAAAAAGATGCAATATGTTTGATATTTGGTGTAAATATTGATTGTAAATATGGTGGAGCTTGCGCGCTTATGCCCAGTTATTTCTCGAATATTTTTTTACGTATATAAAAGCTTAGTCCCTCCAGTCGAGGGGAGTTCTCTCTGTTCTGTTTTAATAAATACGTGTTAAGCCTAACCGTGTGTTTATTTTCTTCGTGAGAGGTTTGGGGGATGCGCCAGGTACAAGCGTGGATAATAGTAACAACATTCACAGGAGCCTCCGTTTAAGAGGGTTATTACCAGAATTTGGACTTAAATTCTCCAGAAAGAAGAACTAAAATTCAGTAAGACTCTAAGCCCACTGTAGTGATTCCTACATATCAATAACAGAGGAGCCCTTCAACCCTCCGGAGAAGGCCTGAAGAAGATCCTTTGAGTGAGTGAATATTAACGTCGCACTGTTTAGCAACACGAGGGCTTTTTGGCGACGGTCCGCGTAATTTTGAACCATGGTCAAGTGACGCGGACGACACCTGAGCTGGCACCCCCTCTCCTAATTACCACACCAACAGGAGGACGTTTGAGCTCTCGACAGATTTAACGTGCATCGCTCCCCTACACGGCGGGTCTTTAGTGGTACTGGGATCGGACTCATGACACGTTAGCCATGATCCGATGCCTAGACCATTTGGCTACCGCGGCCACGAAGATTCTTTGAAATGGCTTAAAGAATACGATCGAGTGGCTAAATTCAATGAGTGGAAGGGTATCATGTGCTTCGCTAATGTTTATTTCTTCATTGATGCCACTGACAAGCAGTGGTGCGTAAACAACGAAGACGACCTAAATTCGTGAGAGACGTTAGAAACTGGATTGAGCACGCTTTTTGGCAATCCTCAAAAGTATACCAGAAAGGGAGATGAACAGCTGAAATTCAGAGCTCAGCGCTCGGGCAGAAGTACGCAGTCATACGTACAAAGCGTCTTGGGGTTGTGCCAAGAAGTCAATATTTCAATGACTGACAATGAAAGGTGTTAAGGAGGACATTTATCAGGCCTTACTGACAAAGGAAATCAACACTACAGCTGATTTCATTAAATAGTGCAACTATATCGAGGATATGAAACAGAAGAGCATTGAACGACGATGGTTCAAGAGGCTTACAAACGTTGTACCGGTTGCAGCCATGGAAGACGAGCCCAATTTGGTGTCCCTTATTCGAAGAATTGTACGAGAGGAGGTTCATGGAGTGATCGACCAAACACGTTAACCTATTTTCTATTCGGACCCCTATCCCCAATCCCAATTACTTGAAGAAAGGGTACAAGACGAAGTCGAAAAGTCTCTGCCACCAGTTTTAGTAAAACCTGCCGAAATTCAATGACGACCAGCATATGCCGCTGTAACCAGGAGATCAAGAACTCCTGCACAGAGATTACCAACACAGCCAAGAAAAACCGATGTTTGGGGAACAGTTGACAACAGACCAGTTTGTTTCCATTGTGGACGTTCTGGACATGTCTTAAGCTACTGCAGGGAGAGGAAAGCCATTTTTGACAGTTATCGAAATCACCGACAAAGCTTTAATGAGATTGACGCTGAGGAAGGAACTCACACACCAAACATATTCCTCGTTCTACACCTAGGCCAACTAGAGGCTGATCACCAACACACCGTTTCAGATCGTCGTCGCCGTATCGTTGACCCATTCGATCTCCAAGCCGTAGGAATGAGGGAAAATAAACGGGTTGACCTCAAAAGGAGGTGAGACCGCATGTTATCAAAATCTTCCTTCGGCCGTAAATATGATTGGTAACCAACTAGAAAGAATAGACAAGCCAGTTCGTGCTCTAGTGGGTTCTGGAGATTCATTCTCTGTAATCTTTTATAAGTACCGTCGATTCTTAAAGAAGGCGCTGTTCTCTGAGGCCAAAAGTATCATGCTGAATGTTGCCGATGGAAGTTTCGCTAGGCCAACAGGAAAATGCATTTTGCGTGTCCGTATAAGCGACCGAGAGCTGCCGTTTGAATTTCTTGCTATGACACATTGTAGTCATGACATAATCCTTGGATGGGACTTTTTAGCAGCTTCTCAAGCTGTAATCGACTGTGGACATAGTGAACTACACTGCTGGCCACCGTAAATGCAACACCCTGAAGGAAGCACGCAAATAACATGAAATTTACAACATACATTAGCGGAGGTGAGATATGCAAATGATTAGAATTTCAGCACAGACACACATCACGCACGCCTGTGGCGCCACGTCAAAGCGCTATTTAAGGCTTGGAGATATCGACGATTTCAAGTTCGGCAATTGTGTTTTTCTTGTGGTTTTTTCAAAAAACGATCAGTTATGTCTCGTAGAGAACCGCGATCAGCTTTTGATCAAGTATCCGAATTCGACAGAGGAAGGATAGTGGCCTATCGAGATTATGGATTATCTCTCTGGGAAATCGGTAGTCGTGTTGAACGAAACCAAACAGCTGTAATGCGGATATGTGACCGTTGGATGCAGGAGGGTACGACAGACCAACGTGGTCGATCGCATCCACCTCAGTGCATCACTTCACGTGAGGACAGGCAAATTGTGCGTATGACAGTGATGGATCGCTCAGTCACATCACGAACCATAGCACAGCACATTGAGTCTGTAACGCATCATTCCGTGTCTGAGAGTACCATTCGATTTACAACAGAGTTGTCTGTCCGCAAGACGTCCATTGCTTGGTCTACCCTTGACGCAGAACCACAGACGTCTCTGCCACCAATGGTGCGATGAAAGAAGGATGTGGGCGGCAGAATGGAATGAAGTTGTCTTTACTGACGAGTCACGCATCTTTCTGCAACACCACGATGGTCGGATTCTAGTCTGGAGACACTGTGGAGAGAGGATGCTGAACAGCTGCGTTATGCACCGCCACACTGGTCCTGTACCGGGTATTATGGAATGGGGCGCGGTATTGGATATCACTATCGCACTCCTCTAGTACGCATTGACGGTACTTTAAACAGCCAGTGCTACATCTCCGAGGTGTTGGAGCCAGTTGCCTTTCCTTACCTTCAGGGCTTGGCCACAGCCATATTTCAGCAGAATAATGCGCGACCACACATGACACGCATTGTCCAAAGATTCATCGCAACCACCAGATTGAATTGCTTCCCTGGCCGGCTCGCTCTCCGGATCTTTCACCGATAGAAAACAGGTGGTCCATGGTTGCACAACGATTGACCCAGATTACACCCCCAGCTTCCACACTAGATCAACTTTGGCAACGTGTGGAAGCTGCTTGGTCTGCTGTACCCCAATAACACATTCAAAGTCTCTTTGAATCAATGCCGACGCGTGTGGCAGCGGTGTTCTCCAACAATGGTGGCTACTGATTCTGGCAGGAACCACACTTCACAGAAGTCTATAAATTTAATAATTTGATACTTGGTCAACATGTTATCTACAAAATAAATTCTGTTGTTCTATATCTTGTCTTTCGTGGTGTTGCATTTACGGTGGCCAGCAGTGTATTTCTGGAATACATTTGCGAAGATCTCGCAACATTGAATACCTGGAAATTGTATACCACCAAGAACAACACACTTAAGCCTCGCTCTTTAATTAAAATAGCAGTATCAGTGAGTGAGTGGATATTAAGGTCGCACTGTTTAGCTACACGAGGGCTTTATCAGTATCAGTAGGCCAATCCTGGAGAAGCATAAATGTGATCATAGGCGGCAATAAACACTTACTCATCGAGAGGAATATTGCTGTTCCAACCATGATATCCTTATATCATAATGGACAAATAAAAATCTGGATTACAAACCTCCAGTCTGGAAATTGACTCATCCTTAAAGGAATGTACATAGGCCTAGCCAAGCCTCTAGATGAAGGGCATTTATGTGTGATATACAAGACTTCGCATGTCCCCGATATGAAACCTGAGGTGTCCGATTTAAACAAGCGACAAGAAATTCCCTGATGGACTGTTTGCTGATGATGTCTCCTGAGTTAAACGGAGAGCAAAAGAACCACCTAGCCGAACTGTTCCGAACATTTTTTAGAATTTTCCCGAGTGAGTGAGAGAATATTAACGTCGCACTGATTAGCAACACGAGGGCTTTTGGTGACGGTCCGCGTAATTTTGAACCATGGTCAAGTGACGCGGACGACACCTGAGCTGGCACCCCCTCTCCTAACTACCACACCACACCAACGGGAGGACGTTTGAGCTCTCGACAGATTTAACGTGCATCGAGAATTTTCCCGAAGACTGACATGTCGGCAACCGCACGTACGAGTGTGAAGCACAGATTCCACTCTGGTGATTATGCTCAATCAACAGAAGGGCCTACTGAACCTCGCCGACGGAAGTTCGCATCATTTATAATGAAGTGCAGAAAATGCTTGAGAAAGGTATCATCCAACCTTCCGAACGTCTTTAGTCGTCACCCGCTGTGCTTGTAAGATAAAAAGACGGAAGCTGTCGTTTTTGCATAGACTATCGCAAACTCAAAAAGGTCATGAAAAAGGATGTTTATCCTCTTCCTCGTTTTGATGATACACTAGACTGTTTGAAGGGTGCCAAGTTTTTTTTCTTCCGTGGATCTCCACTCTGGTTACTGGCAGATAGAAGTAGACGAAGTGAATTGCGTAAAAAGACTGCATTTGTTACCCCCGAAAGATTATATGAATTTAAAGTCATGCCGTTCAGACCGTTTCAAATGTTCGACGTTTCTTTGTTACCTAGATGACTTAATAGTGCTCTCAGAAGCGTTTGAAGATCATCTTACCCGGCTAAGGCGCATTTTGAAATGCCTTGAGGAAGCCGGTCTGGTTCTTAACCCAATCAAGTGTCTTTTTTCCACCCGCGAAGTCTAAATACTGGGTCACCTTGTATCTAATAATGGCATCCATCCTAATCCCGACAAAGTGAAAGCCGTAAGCAATTTTCCTGTTCCAAAGAACGTACGCGATATACGAAGCTTTTTTGGACTTTGCTCATACTTCCGAAGATTTATTAAAGATTTTTTCTATCTAGCTAAGCCCTTGGAGTTGGTGCGAAGTTTCTTTGGGGTCCTGAAGAAATATAACCTTTTGAGACTCTGAAGAGAGCCCTTACCTTTGAACCAGTATTAGGAATGTACGACGAAAATGTTCCTACAGAAATTCATACAGATGCTAGCGGATATGGTATAGGGGCAGTCCTGATGCCAATTCAGAATAAAGTCGAAAAAGTTCTAGCATATGCCTCCATAACTTTAACCAAAGCCGAGAAAAATTACTTCACTACAGAACGGGAATGTTTTGCCATCGTATGGGCTATCAACAAATTTCGGCCGTACCTATTCTGAAAATATTTTACAATTGTAACTGATCATCATGCTACTGGTATGAATCTTGCAATCGAACAAAAGAAAGTTCCCAATCTCGACTGAATGAACCCTCCGAACAACTGTTCCCCCACAGATGAGAAAACATTTAAATTAGTTAACGGGATCTTCTGCAAAAAGAATTTTGATCCGGATGAAAATATGTGGCTACCATTCATTCCCAAACATCTACGAACTGACATACTTTGACATTTTCATGACCACCCATAGCAGGATATTTTGGCTTCGCGAAAACTTATGATAGAATCCGCGAGAGATTTTACTAGCCGGGGATGTACCGAAATGTTGTGCGATATGTCATGCATTCTTGAGAGTGCCAAAGGAGAAAATCTGTCTCTCAATGACTACCTGGACGCGTAATTCCCATTCCTCCAGCTATTGCCCCTTTTTATCCTTATTGGGATCGATCTTCTCGGGAGATTTCCAAAATCTACTAGTGGGAAAAAATGGATCGTAGTCTGTACAGATTACTTAACAAGATATACTGTCACGAAAGCCTTACCGACCACTGAAGCCGAAGAAGTGGCGAAGTTCTCGTTGGAAGAAACTATTCTGAGACATGAAGCCTTTCAAATAATTATCACAGATCGTGGAATAGTCTTCCAGTACAAACATTTTTCACTTTCGTTGACCTGTATAATGTCGATCATCGTATGACAACAGCGTATCATCCTCAAGCAAATGGACTAACAGAACGCTTCAAAAAAACTTTGGCCGATATGCTGTCCATGTATATTGATGCAGAGCAGAAAAGTTGAAACGAAATTTTATCATTTGTAATTTGTGTCTATAATACTGCTAAATAAGAGAAAACATGTTTTACATCTTCCTATCTATGTCGTGGTCGTGAAACTGAAACGACGTTGGACATAATGCTACCATTTGAATCTCATGATGTGGATGACGATTACACCAGCAAAATAATTACCAGATCTGAAGAATCAAGACAGTTAGCCCGGGTGCGAACCTTGAAAGCTCAAGATAAAGACCGTCGACGTTACGACTCTAAACATCAAATGGTATCTTATACTCCTAGAGATCTCGTATGGATCTATATATTCCAGTATGAAAAGTTGGTCTTTCAGAAAAACTCTCAAGAAGATATTTTGGCCCACATCAGGTGTTACGCCGACTATCAAACATGACCTATGAGGTGCAAGATATTGATCCTGCCTCTCGAAAAAGAAAATCGATCACATGATGATTCATGCCACACCTGGAGAGCACGTGGCTTTGGCGTCATTGTGCTTTGTCGGACAGCTGGACTGTCCACGCCGGTGTAACTGGTAAACCCAATGGACTGGGCATCACTGCATTATTTTTCGTCCATAGGCAGTGATTGTCCGTCTTGAAAGGCTGGAGCCTCGGCAGACGACGGTGGGTGGCATCAAAAGAGGAAAAGGCGGCGAGATGGTTCGAGAACCAGATGTCAGCCAAGCCCTTGTCGGCGGAAACTTTGAGAGGGACCCGAGCCTTTGTTATCCCTGAAACCAATAGTGGGCTAGTGAGACCGAGGTGCAGGGTGCAAAACCTTGAGTCCTGCCATTGGGTGTTGATGAGGGGCGTGGAGTGGACCCGCCCCTGGAGTTTAAAAGGGTCGACCCAGCGGAAGAGAGGATGGCTTCCCGAGATGGACGCCAAGATCGACTCCTGAGACAGGATCCGACGGACGAATAAAGAAGACGCGAGGAGTGGACACCAATGCAACTGACTGGCTAAATAGAACTAGCACGTGAAACTGACTTTTTCTCTTCACGGTGATCTTCTAAATGTTAAAAAATGAAATAAATCAATTTTTGATCACAAATAAAAGTATTTTTAATGATTAGCCTGGCGTCCCAATACGCTACCGAATTCCACGGCGCCACAGCCTATTGTATCTTTTTTAGAACAAAATGGAATAATTGAAAGTACAAAAAGTCTAAGTACTGTTGAAATTAATGATGACAATGATGCAAACAATTAAAATAATGTTAAAAATCAAGTACATTGAAATTTAAGTAAATACAAATACTATCCATAAATAATATAATTGTATATTGTTATTTCAATTGAATTGTATTTATATTTTGTCATGATCTTGTATAGTCCGTAATATATTTGAATAATAAAAAAAACCATAAAAACATGCATATAATTGTTTCTCGGAGTGTCAATAGATGTGAAAACCAGATTGATGTTGATAATTTTAATTCAAACATTATGAAATTTCAAATTTTAATACTAAAAGTTCTAAGTTTTCACTTCTATCGACAGTCTCTATAACTGTTTTAAATTCTCTATAGTACCTGTTTTTAAATCTTTGAATGTTTCATTTATCTTTAGTGTTCTAATGATTTCTGTCTCTATTGTTAAAGAGCTAAAGAATAATTATATTTATGTCAGATCGGGAAAGTTTAGCTTCAAAATTAAGTGAATAATAAATAAAAAAAATAAAGTGAACTATATTTACTACCATATAGGGATTTGAGGGTGAATAAGACTATTTAAAGGTAGAGCGAGGGCTGACGTAGTTAGAGCAGAATCGAAAAGTCTGACTGGTGACTCCTCGCTGTGATGTCTTTTGTTCCACCCGATTGATGCCAAATGGCCGCCCTGTTCAATTAACTATCCTCGAAGAACAATAAAGTACCGATATTTTAAGGATGACGTCTTCCTTCATTTACCAGCAGGCCTGGGGCCTGACATATATATATTATGTGCAGTGGCGTAACGTACATTCCTGCATTGCGGGGGGGGGGGAGCAGGATTCTAAAGGGGCCCCAAAGCCTGTGGTTTTGCAATCCTTTTTAAGATTCTTAGGGCCCGAAACCTAGCTTTGCAGAAGGGCCCAAATATTCTCCGTTACGCCACTGATTATGTGTAGTATACGCTGGAGCTGTGACGAGCGAATCCACTCTGTGATGGCGAGAATACCATCTGGAGGTCTTCAGAGCAACTAACCAGCGTTAGCGACAGATTCAGTGAAAATTCTTTTGATGCGCTAGCGGTGAGTCTCGCCGACAAGTATCCAGGAGCTGAATTTTGAACTCAAGTGGAAGGAAATATTGGGACTTTGGCCGACTCGCGTAGGAGTCGTGTTTTTGTGCGTGCAGGCACCTTACTTATTTTCTGTAAATAGCTCCTTAACGCATTTTTACTTTTAATTAAATCTATTTTATTCAATTCTTCTAATGTGAGTCTCTTCCCCGTTTGCGTTAGTTTATACATATATATTGTAATGGATGCCCCGTGCCATCCATTAGTGTGAGAGGATCAGAAGGAAGATTAGCCATATTGAAAACAAACTCTATTTTTTCACAATTTTAAACAACGACACAATTTCACTAACCCAAGTTCAGAAAGGCACTCGTTACCAAATATGTGAAACAAAAGCGAGGTAGACGAAATATTAGAAATATTAACAATACATCGGATCACTTACGTCTAGGCAATACACCTTGTAATTCAAATCGTTCTAATCCAATTTAATACTTAATTGTGTGACCAAATTGTCAATTGTAATATTAATCAAATAAGCTACGAATTACTCTCGCCTAGTTTTACGCTAATCAATCACTGCTATCCGTCAGAAGTCTAACTTCCCTCTTCTAGCTCGAAAGTTTAATCTTTATATACAAGTCTTAATTTACATAATCATATCTTCTTCGGAGGAGGAAAGTTTTCAATAGAATAAATCTTAAAGATCCATTATATTCCCCAAGAGGACTATTAGTAGGAAGAATGCAAATAAACCCGTTACAATATGCATACAAGGTAGGGTCAAATGTTCCAAAAATGTGGGTTAATTACAAATCAATAAAAAACATACCAATAATTTAATCTTATTGGGCTTCAAAGTACTCCTCTCCTGCATCCCCACTTTTGTTCCAGTGTTCATATAACTGTTTAAAACACTTGTGGGATCCATTTTTGAGAGGTCTTTTAGTTGCTAGATTACAAGTTGGATCACCTCATCCGAATCCACAAAACGATGTCCTTTTAAACTTAAAATGCTACCCTTTCGTCTAGCAGAGTACGCGCCTATAACAAATTATCTTGTACTCTCCTCCCCCAAACAGGAAATGTAACATGCGACTCAGTACCTTCATATGACCTTGGCTACTACAGATATTATAAGCATATTTCTTTTTCTCAAAATATTTTTGCATATAGTATTTTTAGAATAATGTTCATCTGAGAGACGAATGGATAGCAGTAAAGTTTGGAATTAATTGAAAATCCATCTTATTCTGCGTTGTTGGGACGATGTCAAAATGTTTTCGCGGAAAAAAGTTGGGGTAAGCCTGAGACTACCCGTGAATCATTAAAAGAGTTAAATGATGATGACAATTTTACTTCTGAGAATGAATCAGAAAATGAAGAGATATTTTATTGAAGTCCAAAATTACGAATTTACAGAAAGTGATAGAGAAGAAAGCGATGGTTTATCATGTGTTTGTATGGATGGTGAACAAATAATATCTGAAAATTAAATTCGGGAAGTTGGCAAGAATTTAAAATCTCAAGCAATAACAAAGAAATGCGCTGTCTCAATTAAAAGTAATTGGCTTGAAAAAATTCCATTATTTTTTGGATCATGTGATAAATCTATTAATTTATCCGGGAAAAATGCTGCTTATTGGTAATGATAAATCAAAATAGGTTATCTATTCCTAAATCGAGCAACACAAGATCAGCAGCTCGAAATATTATTCATTTTATTCAACAGCCAAAGGACATAGCAAAAAAATTATTCAGTCCTCTTGAAACTTTTAATCACTTATTTAATACACAATTGATTGAAAAATTGTTTCTCATACTAATTCTGAAATTAGAAGAAAAAAGAGATCATCATGCTGAACAAAAATTTACAGTATCGGAAACTTGTATTGAGGAAATTGAAGCATTATTTGGATTACTTGTTTTATCTCAGCGGCTTTGAAAAATAATCATTTAGCCAGAAACGAATTATTTGATGTAACCTTATATGGTCAGCGGCACAAAGCTGGAATGAGAGAAGTGAGATTCCTATCTTTGCTGAATTGTCTATGTTTTGACGCTAAAAATACTAGAATTGAAAAGAAAAAAGATGAATTTGTACCAATCACAGAGAAATTTGGGATGACTTCATAAAGAATTGTGTGGATTCTCATAAACCTGGATCATATGGTACTATTGATGAACAATTATTAGCTTTTCGAGGTAGGTGCCCTTTTAGAATGCATATACCGAACAAGCCTGCCAAATATGGAAAAATAATAGTAATGATGTGTGAGCATGATGTAGGAAAAAATTGTATGATTAATGCAATACCTTATTTTGGGTTCGAATACTCAAACCAAAGGGATTCCTCTGCCGTTTTACTTCGTCAAAGAGTTAACAAGGAGTATTCAAGGAACTAATAGAAACATTACAATTGATAACTGGTTTACTTTTATACCTTTAGCTGATAAACTTTTGAAGATTCCAAGGAATTTCACAGTTGGTCGAACTAATCAGAAAAAGAAACAGGAAATTCTTCCTGAACTCTTAGAATTGCGATCTCGAAGTGTAAGAACTTCTATGTGTATTGTTTTGACCAAGCTAAAACTCTTTTATCATATAAAACAAAACAAATATGTCATTCTACTATCTACATTCCATGAAAAATCGAATATAAACGAAGAAAGTGGAAAATCAAAAATAATTCAATTTTACAATGCAACAAAAGAAGCCGTAGACACATTAGATCATATGTGTAACAATATATCATGCAGTAGAAGAACACGTCGATTGCCTCTGCGTATATTTTATGGCATGATAAATATCACTTTTGTGTGTGTGTGAATGCACACATTACATATGTGCATAAAATGGCTCGCAAATCTGAAAAAGGCATTAGCTAGAATAAAGTTTATAATAGAGCTAAGAAAAAAATCTCTTAGTGGAATAAATGGAGAAACGTCTAAATGTATCAACTTTGCCCCGATCAACAAGGACTATTATCTGTAAACTTTTGAAATAAGGACAGAAAACTGAAAAATCCTTAACTAAAAAAAGGAAAATTTTTGCTCTTTGCCCATGTTAGTTGTGTAGAATGAAACGCAAATTTTGTTTATGTTCTAGAGCAATGTGTGGAGAGCATCATGCTGATATGTGTAAAGACTGTTTCGGAAACAAATAAATTTTACTTTCTTGCTTACGTGAAGATTGGATGCCGTGAAACCATCTGCAGGTAGTACAATTTTTATGTTGTTAACTTTTATATTAAGTTTGCATGCCAAAACTCATGTTGTCAGGCAGACGAATGGGTAGCATTCCCGTACGTTTTTCAAGGGGTAACATTCTAGGGTTAATTTTATTTTCAGCCATAGAAACATGTAAAAATCCTCTGATGCTGAAATTGCTTCCGTATGCTTTCTTCAGCATCGCGAGCGTCTCAGAAGGTGATATCTCGAGCAAAACACAGAATTTTATGTTTGCAGGCTGCTCCAAAGACGACACTGCAAAATTCAAAGAATGAAAAATTCGCTTTGTCAAAAATGATCTGCTGTTAACGCCAGCAGTACAGGACATGAACACCAGATGGTGTGCGTTTTCCTTATTAGTGCTGCCAACAACCGAAACACCTTCGGGAATGTTGGGGACCACTCCGGGAATTTTTTTGGCTCAAATAGTTTATATATATATATATATGTAGCAGTGTGGAAAACATAGCAATTTTTCATATTGTGTCGCAATTCCGAAAGAAATCAATTAGGTGTCATGAAATTCACACTACAGATTCACAAAGCAGCACTTAAAGGTTGATGAAAGCGTAGTAGCCAAACAATGTATAGCACGCATACATTACGGAACAAAATTTAAAAAAAAAAGCTTTATTGACATGGCGTTGGTAAAAAACATCGTCTGGTCATGAAGAACAATAAATACAAGTTCCTTAGTAGGGAATATGACCTCCCTTGACTGCAATGGTTGCGTGACACCGGCTGTTCATACTCAATACCAAATTTTCCAGCAGTTTTTTCGGTAAATGTTGCTACTCTTAAAGGAGCATTTGTTTCAGCTGTCTGGTGTTCTCCGGGGGATATGATCTTAGTACCAGGCGTCTACCTAAATCACCTCACACATATTCAATGGAATTTAAATCAAATACGCACGCTGCCCGCTCAGACTTTATTTTAGTACACTGTTGTCCAATAAATTAAAGTCTGTTTGAACCAATGGCTCCACGAACAAAACACACGTGTGGAAGGATAATGTCATCGCGTAACGATCTCCGGAAGTGAGCTTCTATCAAAAATATAGAAGTCATTTCTTCCATTTAACATAATGCCACCTCATACAAGCACTGCCGAATCTTCTCAAATGTCTCTTTTCCTATTAGTGTGGCGACGAAACCGTGTTCCTTTATATCAAATGGCGCTGAGAATCGTAGACCAGACTAAGTTTTGACACCTCTGAAGCGTTGTGTTTGTTCTTGATACCGCTGTAAACGTTACCATCAATGGGCTGATGTTAATGGTGTGCAGTATTGAAAACGAAGGGCGAATAAGCCACCTTTATGCTGACGTCTAGCTGCAATAAACCATGATACCTGTTGTCCGATGTCTGGTTCCGGTTTCCTTTCACCTTAATAACAGATACATATAATCAGGGCTGGCTCTAGCAGTTTTGCCATTCCGGAGAAAAATGCCGCCCCTCTCTCCAAAGCAAAAATTGTAATTACAAAAGATAAATTGTTCACATAGATACACACCAATAAAACTTGAATGATTGCTGCGAACAAAAAGGCAGCATAACAATAACGAGTAATATGCAAGAGAAGGAACCATCCATTTCAACACACAGGCCAATTTTTTCGAAAGAAATCTACTGATGGTGGGGATCAGAAACGTTTATTTTAACTTATAGTAACTACACTCAAGACAAAATAAAACATTTCCTGTGGCTATTTACCAAAAACTTACTATCCCTGTCCCCTTTTGTATTGCTGACACCGGACATCATATGAGTGAAGGGAATGTCCGTTGTGACCCTACTCCGGGATGGGGAGAAAGTTACTAGTGAAAAATCATGTGTAAACATATCAAATTTCATGCTTAACATATAATCTCACTTCGAACCCTCCAAATGTCAACATAACAGAAAACTGACATAAAACATACAGAGTGCAAAATAAGGAAATAAGATACGTTAAATGTAATACCAAATTCACACCCAATAATACTTCAGAAATTATATAAAAATTTTTGTTACAAAAAAAATCAAATTCGATCTAAATGCCGCCCTTAAAATTGGCCACTCCGGGTAGGATTCCGATTTGTCCGGCCCTAGAGCCAGGGCCGGATTCTACGTATGGGCTGCAGCCCAGGGCCCCCGAGTTCCAGGGGCCCCCGTTCCCCGTTGAAGATAACAATCAGAAAAAGAGGCTTACAATCAAAATAGTAATAAAACAGTAAAAAATACAAATCAAAAATAAAATACTCGAAGTACCATATCAAAATTTATTTTTATTTTCGAAAGCAAGAGCAATTTACTTTTGTTCTCCCCGCCCTACCACCGAACACACGGAAATTAATAATTAATATACAGAGGCTCTATCATAGAACGGCGCCGACGAGCATCGATCACGTATACGAACGTAGTGGCATTTTTCTGTATCCATTTATTTTTGTGCTATAATAATTCTAAGTTACAATAATATACTGAGACTTGGTGCTGTGTCCTGTGCATAATACTTGAAATTGAAAGATACTTAGGTATCTGTTTATTCAAGTTTTAAGTAAAAATACCAATACACATTTATAAATTATTTAAGTATGAAGATATTGTGAAGTTATGATTAAGTATTTTCTGTATCTTCAAAATTTTTCAAAGATTGAAAACATCATGATTTTCCATAGATATGTGTGCTGTATTGTGATGAGTAAAAAAATTACGCCTGTTGTATTGAGATTAGTGTAAAATTTGCGATGAGTAACTTAATTACTTCTGCAGAATGGAAAAAAAATAACAGTCATTTTATGTGGATTATGGAGATTTCTCGCCAATATTATGGACAAAAAATAAAGTGGTCTTGGATTTTCTTAATAAATCGGTTCTTTTAAGTATAGGTAGTGATGCGGCGCTGATTAATTTTACTTCAAACTAACATCTTAACAACTACCCAGGTTCGCTTATTTAACTTAGTCCGCATCATGATAGTGGCTAGTACTTTAAATGAGTTATTGGGACAACGCAAAACTAATGACATTACTCGGATTAAAATTAAATTAAATTAGTTTATTACAAATTAAAACATATTACGAAATTTAGATTAAGCACTAATAAGATTGAAGAATAAGAACTATATGAACAAACAAATAGAATTTTACTTATCTGAAACGGGAGACAAGATGATGGGAGGTCTGGCATTTCCGCAGGTCAAGCCTAAATTTTCGAAGAGAGAAAGTTTATTCTCACATTAAAATTCTAATCTGCTCTGCTCTAATTGCCCTCGGCACCCCCTTTTAAGTGAGGGCAAATTCCACCCTTTGTGCTTGCGCGCACTCTTTTCCCAACCGCGTCATTGGTCAGTGACCAAGCGCAAAGTTACGAAGCTTACCCCAAATTTATGAGTCCGTTCAACCCTGTGTTCTCACCCTTGCGTTCCTGGGTCCCCGACAAAGGAATTTAAACAACATCCTGTAAACAAGGGGGATATACAAATTACCGATTATTTGGTGGCCAACTACATTGCTGCCAGCCTCCTATCAGTAGCAACAGCAAATAATGAATGACATTGAAAAACAGTATTTATTTAAAGTGTGGTAAATAATTTTCCAAAGTTTATTTTTATAAAAACCCCTTTAAAGTGATGGGCCAATAAATAATAATAACCAGCGTTTTAGGTTTTAGCGAGTATAGATAATGATTTTTTATTTTTTTAAATAAACCAGGTACTTTTTTTTAATTGCCTCAGAAATATACTATATTGTTTTGTATTAATTTGTTAGAGAATATTTTTAGTTTATTAAGTATAGTCGGCTGTGTTATCGTAATTTCATGACCAAAACTTTTAAATTTATTTTCAGGAAAATCAAATCCTTGGTAAACAATATAAATATGTCTGGTAGAAATATAAAAGTAGTGCGGAAAAACGAAAACTACTGTTAAATCGAGCAAAAGGAAAAATTAAATGTGTCAGAATTTCAACTTTTTTTTACAATGGAACAAAGTAATAAGATACATTGCGCTAGATACGCAGATACATTAACAAGTGAAACAGTGGCATAACGGAGAATATTAGGGCACCCCTACAAAGTTAGGTTTTGGGCCCACATAAGATCTTACAAAAGATTGAAAAACCATAAGATAACATAGGCTTTAGGCCTCCTAGAACCTTGAGGCTCCCCGGAATGCGCGGTTGTACTTTATGCCACTGAAGTGAAAGGGAATGGAACTTAGCCAAAGAAAACGGAGAAACACAACAAGCAAATATTAATGATGAATATATGAAAGATCTCAATGACCAGCAGCCTTCTGAAAAAATATATTGTTCAGCCAGAGGACATCAGTAATGCCCCGATCGAAAGTGTTTACAAAAAGTTGGGTTTGAGTTTAAGATATACGTTGACACGTGGGTTCGTGGCCTAAATTGTTAATTAATAGTTTTATTGATTATATCCTTTCACATAAAATGAGATATTTTCAAATTAAAAATCCCAACAATATATATTCTGTTTCGGTAAGAGAATATAAAGGACAAAAGAGATCTTTTTCGCGAATAAGCATTTCATTAAAAAACGTAAAAATGGAAAGATCTTTTGACTATGTTATTCAACTAGTATTGGTAGTGTTTTTTGTTTGACCTGCTAACTTTTCTAAAACAAATTCTCAATACACAACCGGCTTTTCTGATTGGAAACACGTAACAAGTTGCTTAAAAAATCATAAAAATTCTATTGAACATAAAAACTCAATGTTAGTTTGGTTAGCACTAAAAAAAAATAAGTTTGTTTTGCAAGGGAAGAGCATATTGACTAAGGAAATTCATTTGGGGACGAGACTTTGTGTATTAGCAGTGTTCCTTTAGGACAGTGGTCTTCAAACTTTTTGAACTCACGGAAACCCTAGAACTTAAAGGTACTTTCGTGGAATCCCTAGAACTAGAAAGTGTTTTCGTGGAACCCCATTCCGTACACATACGTCGAAGAATATGCCTCAAAGTAATATTTAAATTAGATCAACATGTTACAGGCTTTTCATATAAAAGCAATTACAGAAAGCACATTTGCATTTATTATTAAAAAAATTCTAATCTAATTTTGTTAATATAATTTACTCATTAATAATATTAATATATGATTCGTCACCTATCCATGCATTATATTTAGTAACTGAGATATGTGCTTCCTTTTTTCCCCACAAACTGTCGAAGTCTAGGTCTGTTGAGATAAAGTACAATCGCATTACTTGTTCTGAATTTAATTTGTTTTTGTAGCCCCACTTACGTTGAGAAATATATTTCACCTAAACACAATGTTCTGAATGGCATTAAAATGTTAATAGATGCGTGAGAAACCCCGTGTATTTTGCATGAGAGAGAATTTGAAACTTTAAATTTTTAGAAGCAGTTCTTGCTTAAATTTAGATTCTAACATCAACTCTGTTAATGTGTTGTTCGTTTGCCTTCATTATAGGTGTTGTTTTCCACAAATGTAAAAAGATGCATTTTCCATTAGAAAACTATTTAGTTTTTGCAAGACGTGCTAACTAACGAGTATAAAATTATGTCGTGGAACCCGAGATAGTAAGCAAAAGAATATTCACAATCAAGTAAAAAGTATATACATAAAGCTAAAACGTTTTATTATTTCATAATAAAAGTTTAAATAGCGTTGTAAAATAAAGTTATTATATATAAATAAAATTTCCAGTTTTGATGAATGGGGGGGGGGCGATGAGCTTTAGATACTTATAACTTATGAACTTCATAAAGAACGTGAATCCTCCCCCCCCCCCGTTTTGCTTACATATTTATTTCTTCTAGATTTCTTATTGTGAATCATGGAACCCCAGGCTTCGTGGAACACAGTTTGAAGACCCCACTGCTTTAGGATGTTCAATGTAATAGCGCCGAATGGACAGTCAATTTGGAGAAAATACGTAGCGTTCGAAATTCATACTTAGGTTCTGTGCAATTAAATTTTAATCAGCTCCAGCGAAGCAGTGGCATAGATGATAGCCCACCTACATTTCTCGCGATCGGTTAGGGTTCGGGTCGCGTGGTAGACTTGATTTTCTTTCGATTTATTTAATTATATTTACAATTAAATAATTTTTCTTATCAAATATTTTACATAATTATAAAATATCATATAAACAATTTTACATATTATAAAACTATTTTTTATCTAATTATAAAACTATTAGTAATTAATTTACTTTTTAAAATACAAATAATTATATAAAGTATTATTTAACATAATGTATTTTATAATAAATATTATTTATTAATAATATTATAATAATTAATATATTATAATATATTTATAAAATATTATAAAAAAAAATATTTATACATTTATAGTAATTGTTTTAGTTTTTAAAATGTAAAATAATTACATAAAATGTTATAAGCCTTTTTTAAATAAATTTATTTAATTGAAAAAATAATTAAATTAATTTAAAAAAAACAAAGCAAGTCGATCGCGTGACTCAAGCCCTGACAGACCTTCGCAGAATGCAGGTGCACTACCACCTATGCCACTGCATCGCTGGAGCTGAATAAAACATTGTATAAAAGCTAAGTATGAATTTCGAAGGCTATTTTCTTGGAACGGTCTGTCTATTCGGCGCTATTATATTGAGGGTTGAACACCCTAAGAGAATACTACTTTAATACAAAATCTCGTCCCTAAATGAATTTTCTTAGTCCTAAATGAATTTCCTTAGTTAGGAGCAACTAAGAAAAGATACAGAATATTACCACAATGTCCTGAAACGTGTTATTGTGGTAGTACAGTATTTGGCTATAAGAGGTTTAGCATTTAGGAAGTACCGAGGAAGTTTTTGGTTCTCCTGATAATAGCCATTTTATGGGTGACCTGGAACTGCTAGCAGAGAGTTCGACCCATTCATTCGTGAACATATTGAACAGTGAAATTACGACCAAAATCGTTAATATCGTACTTATCAAAAACAACATATTAGCAAATAATAGAGATCATGGGTAATCAAATCATCAAAACAATTACAACTCAAATAAATAACGATGACACAAAGTACTATGAAATTGTGATGGATTCAACATCAGATTTGTCCCACAATGACCAACTTGTTATTGTACCACGATATTGTTTTTGGGCGAAAAGTGTATGAAATATGTGTCTCACTAATTAAGATTAGTAGTCACACAGGATTTTACTTATTTAATTTTCTACAAGAATTTTTAGAAACAAATGAACTGCTATTGGGTAATTGTAGGGGACAGTCATTTGACAACGCTGCCAATATGTCCGGTTGATATAATGGTGTGCAAGCTCTTCTAAAAGAAAAAAATAATAAATTTGCTAATTATGTGCCGTGTGCTGCACATTCTCTTAGTCTGGTTAGTGTAGAATCAGTTAAAGTTGCAACTGAAATCGTAAACTTCTTTGGTTTAGTGCAACATATATGTATGTTTTCTTTTCTGCTTTGACCCGTAGGTGGGAACTTCTAAATCGTGAAATTAAACTGAAATTTTCATTAAAAAGTCTAAGTCACACCAGATGGTCTTGTCACTACGATGCTGTTGAAACCTTAAAAGATAATTATAGTAATAACATGAATATTTTTAAAACATTTAGTGACAATGAAAATTAGAAAATTTATTTTCGAAAAGGGGCAGCAAATTTATTTAATAAACTAACAAAACTGCCATTTTAATGATATTTTAGGAAGAAATTTTAGAAAGATTTAATTCAGTTAACAAAAAAATTCAGACTCCTGGTTTGGACATCTGTGAAGGGAATAAGTTAATTATGTCATTAAAAACGTTTATAAACTATGTTCATGATTCAGATAAAAAAAACATAAGGAGTATCATGACGCAGCCAAAAAATTAAGTCCTAGATTAAAAACAGTGATTTGAACAAAAGACGGGTTAATTCAGTAGATAAATCCACAGAAAAAACTGTGTATGGGACAGAAAAATTTAAAAGGAACACGCTTGTTGTTGCGTTAGATAAGCTAATCCTTGATTTAAATACTTGACTTCTAAGTATGTGCAGAATACAGTAAGAAATTAAAATTTTTGATGGATTTGCAAGATCAAAGTTAAGAGAACGACGACCTCTTTGGGGAGTGTACGCCCTATTCACATGACGTAGACCAACAATTAGTAAATGAAGGGTTTCGATTCAAAAAAAACTTATTTAAAACAAACTGAGCTGCCCTATACTTGTAGGGATATGTTAAATTTAATTTTTGAAAAGAAACTTGACGTTTTTCCAAATTTACCATTTTAAAGATTTTAACGCTCCCTATTACTAGTGAAGTTGAGCGTGCAGTCTCTAAAATGTCCTATATAGAAAACAAATATAGGACATCAATGACAAGAGAATATTAACGTCACACTGATTAGCAACACGAAGGCGTTTTGGCGACGGTCCGCGTAATTTTGAACCATGGTCAAGTGACGCGGACGACACCTGAGCTGGCACCCCCTCTCCTAACTACCACACCACACCAACGGGAGGACGTTTGAGCTCTCGGCAGATTTAACGTGCATCGTTCCCTTACACGGCGGATCTTTAGTGGCACTAGGATCGAACTCATGACACGCTAGCCATCATCCGATGCCTAGACCACTCGGCCACGACATCAATGACAAATACTAGACTTAATTATTTATAACTTCTTTCTTTTAATACCGATCTCCCTAAAGAATTAAAATGTGATGAGCAGATAAAAGAATTTGCAGCACAAAAGTGTAGAAAAGTTTTTTTTGTAAATTATGTTATTGTTTATAAATTAATTAAAATGTTTGAAATAAAAAAAAAACTCAAGTTTTTTCGTATATTTTAAATTTTTCCGCGCAAATTATTTTTTAGGAAAATGGCAAAATTTTTAATTATTTAGGGGCCCCCAGATATTGTTAACCCAGGGCCCCCAAAGGTCACGGTCCGGCCCTGCCTAGAGCCACCCTTGGGGGCATCATTTGCTGTTGTTTTGCTCGGCCGACTACCACAAACCTTTCCCACAGCTGTTCTTTTCATTTGAAAGGCTTTCCAAGCTCCTGAAATTACGCTTTTCTTAATTTCAAAGTGTTATGCAACACTAGTCAATCTACTCCTCACTTCAAGCTAGCTGATCATTCTATCCCATGTAAAGGAATATTAATGGTTTCTTGTACAGCCATTATACGAATTTACAATCTCCCTTTCACTTGCAGGGAGTGTCTGGAAATGCGTCTTTCCTCCTTTTTCAATTGCCATGGCATTGAGCCTTCACATTCCTCACGTTTTCGTACTGTGACGTTCTCTTAGTTGTCACAGAGTTGATTTTTGTAAGGGCATCACCTTTCTTCTCAGCTGCCTTTTCTCTGTACTGGTGGCAAAAAAGACTTTTTCAACATTTCATATTCATATGTTGAAAAATGCATTTGTGGCTTAAGTTTAGCACGCTAGTATATATGAGTACATATATATATATATATATATATATATATGTAATACGACGATATTCGTTGGAAAAGATTCTTTAAACTGATATTGAAGAAACATTCTTGAGGTTAATTAAATCTGTTTATTATACATCTTGAAAACATTTAAGCAAGACAAGGACGACACACACACAACAATACACAAACACTAGCTGCAGCAGACTACATGATGATGACAAAAGACAAGAGAGAAGAAGAGCGGCGTAACCAAGTGCTCCGAGTTTTTAGACCGGCGGTGAAGGTCGTACGACTCTTTTGTAACAGGAGTCGTGATTGGATGCAAATGCGCGCGAGCAATTAGATTAAGATTATACGCGCGGGCAATTAGATTACGATTAAAATTATGCGCTCGAGGAATTAGATTACGATTAAGATTAGGCGCGCGAGCAATTAGATTAAGATGCGAAAGAACTAGGAAATGATTTAACGGGGTACAGTTAAAGAGAGTTAGAAGAAGTCATTACATCCCCCCCCCTCCGTAAGCCACATGCATGCGCCAGGGCCCTTGACACACACAAGTATCTTACAGAGATATTAGATTTTAAATTAAATATTATTAAAAAATTTTCCTTCACACCAACCAGCAGACATAAGAACTCCAATACAGAAATGAAATAATATTACAACAAATATACACTAATATAACTGTAAAATATGGGTACCCATAAATAACCTTCAAAATGCATTAAAATTCAAAGTGTATTAAATTCAAAAATGTAATAAAATTCAAAATGTAGCAAAGTTCAAGATGTATCAAAGTTCAAAATGTTCACTTTTTCTTGAGTGGTTGAAGTAATACTGGTTACCACTATAAACGTTGCATGATAAAAGTACACTATATCAAAAATAAAAACAATAAACACTTGAAATTGAATGAAAACAAAAATAAGATTCAAAACACAATTGTAGTATAAAATACCATCAAGGACAAACATCAAAGAAACATCTAAGTTTGTTTCAAAATAAAATAGTAGACTTTGTCTAAAAGTAAACTTAATAATCTTAGTATGTTAGACTATTAAGGAAGGGGAATTTAATTCAAACTCTTTCCATCCAAAGAGTACAAACTTCTCCAAAACTGAAACAGAATACTGAGATGGAAACAGGACAAAATTTGAACTGGATTGGAAGATGTGTGTGTGGACCCATGTTTCGCACATTTATAAGATCTGTATTCATTTCTCATTGTGATATTTCACAACAAATTTTTTTTAAAAAAAAAGAAAAATTATCCTAAGAGTGGAAAGAAGGGGGTCCACCTAAGAGGGGTAAAAGGACAATGGTTTGGTTCTGTGTAGCTGTGTGCGATATTTTTTAAAAATTTTTTGTGGTTATTAAAATGATTATCATTCGTGACTTAATTTTAATTCTTCAGGAGGATAATAAGTTCTCAATTTTGACACATGAACAATTTCAGTAGGTATTTTAGTTAAAGCATTGTGGGTTTGGTTATTTCATAATTTACATCTGACAATTTTTGTACTATTTCATAGGGGCCTGAAAAATCTGAGGATAATTTTCTACGATTTGGATAATTAAATTCTTCATACATTACAATGTCACCAGGTTCAAAGAGAGAATCAATGAAACGAACATCATATTTAATTTTGTTTTTCTCATGATATTTAATAGTGTTTTCTTTTGCTAATTTTCTGGCTTCTTCAACTGGAGGGTAAAATTGATTTTGAGCTAATGGAGGTGTATATGGTAAACTGCCAAATAACAAATATGCAGGAGGGAATTTTGTGACTGAGTGAGGTGTTAAATTATATTCATTAATTACTTGTTCTAAAAGTTCAGTCCATGGAATTTTGGTAGGAGAAGAATTTACTTTACATCTTAATTTAGTTATAATAGACTGATTAACATTTTCCATTTGTCTGAGGATGATGAGAAGTAGTTAATAAATGTTCCACACTATAATTTCTTAAAAAGCGTTTAAATCTAGATGAGGTAAAAGCACCATTTCTATCCGTTAACAATTTACTGGGTATTTGAATTTGGAAAAGTTGTTTCAAACAATTTGCATAGGTTTCTGTTGTTTCACTTTTGGAAGGAAAAGCCCAAACATAGCGAGTTGCATGATCTATTAAGTGGAGAAATTTTTTAGTAGAATTATAATAATTAAATCCGCCAACAGTATCAACAGAGATATACTCAAAAGGTTGATCTGTGAGAGGTACAGTCTGTAGAAGACCAAATCCTTTTTGCCTTTTCTTTTTGTTTGACTGGCATACATCACAATGTTTAACAAATTCTGAAATATCTAAATTAATATGAGGCCAATAATATTGAGGAGCAGTTAAAATTTATAATTTTTTGAGTACCTGGGTGTCCGAATTGTTCATGAGCATTTTGTAAAATTTTTCTTCTTAAAGAAAAAGGTACAACAATTTTAAACAGATTTTTCTTTTTAAGGACAAAGACATCATCAACTTTCTTATATTTAGGATCATTTACTTTGTCTAAATTTTGATACGTTTTTATCTCATCTAATTCAAGTAAATGTACAGAGTGTTGGATATATTGAGCAATAGGATGCCTCGATAACATGTCAGCTTCAACATTATTAGTCCCTTTTAAATATTTTACTTCATAATCAAACATGCTTAATTTCAAAGACCAACGAAATAACCTAACCCTTAAATTTTTTCACATTTTTAAGCCAAACAAGAGCAGCATGATCAGTGTGGATTATGAATTTTTTACCATGTAAATAATAATAAATCTTATCAAGAGCATCTACTATGGCCAAACATCCCAATTCTGTGATACAATAATTTTTTTCATAGTCACGTAAAGTTCTAGAATGATAAGATATTGGATGAAGAATACCTGAATTATATATATATATCTGGCTGTTTTAAAACTGCACCAATTACACTTTGAGAAGCATCACGGAACATATGAAGAGGTAATTTAGGATCATATAATTGTAATACAGGTTTAGTTGCTAATTTATTTTTTAACAATTCAAAGGCTGTTTGACATTCAGCAGTCCAATTCCATTGTTTATCTTTCTTTAAGAGTTGATTTAAAGGTTCTCTAATTTTAGCATATGAATTAATGAAATTTGTTATAAACATTTACAGAACCAAGAAAACTTTGAAGTTGTTTAACATTTTTAGGGGGCTGTAATTTTTAATAGTTTCAATATTTTGATTATCTGGGGTAATGCAACCTTCTTTAAACTTCATAGCCTAAAAAATTTATTTTATTTTTTGCAAAAACACATTTTGAAAATTTTAGTTTAATGTTTTCCTCCTCACAAATTTTGAATACTTTTTTTAAATGAGCATAGTGCTCCTCTAAAGATTTTGAAAAAATAACTATATCATCAAAATAGTGACAAGCAAAATTTGAACATTTATGTTTAGTTAGAATTTTACGAATAATGCGATTAAAAATTGCAGGGACGTTTCGAAAACCAAAAGGGAGAACTTGAAATTCATATAAACTTCAGTTGTGATAAAAGCTAATTTTTCTTTATCTTTATCATGAAGAGGAATGTGCCAGTAACCCCTTGCAAGGTCAAGAGTAGAAAATTTTTAGCATTATTTAATTTATCTAGCAGGGAGTTTATTCGAGGTAAGGATTCTGCATCTGTTTTACAAGTTGCATTCAGTTTTCTGTAGTCAATGCATAGTCTTGTTTTTTGTTTTTCATCTCTTTTATAAGCCAAAGTAACAGGGGAAGAATAACAACTAGTTGATTCCCTAATTAAATCTGCAGCTAGTAAATTTTTGAATTTGTTTATTAATCTCAGCTTCTGAAGTAGCTGATGTTCTGTATGCTCTCTGAGAAATTGGGAGATCTGATGTTAAATTAATTCTAGGGGGTTCCATTCTTATTTTACCTACATCATATTTATTTTTTGAAAAAACATGGGAGTATTCTGAAATAAGTTGCACCAGGTTAGGAGATAGTTCTTTAACAATCAGAGGTGAAAAAATTTCCTCTGAGGTATTGACTAAATCTTCCTGATTAGGTTTAGGTTTGTTTACATTTTCCTGTATGTGTAAAGACATTTGTTTGTTGATTTTGCTAGAGTTATTTACAATAATTTGTCCATTTTGTAACAATTGGTTATGTTCACAATCAATCATAAATTTGTATTGGCTACACTCTGGTAGTCCTAGGATAATATAAGGTAAACTACTATTAATAACATACAGATTTACATTTCGTTCAATTTGTCCTATTCTTAGAAAAGTTTTGCATAGTTGGTTTAATTGAAAATTGCCATGGGCTTGTTAATATATATAGGCCTAGTTCTTTGTTTTGTTAGTTTAAGTTTATTTACAATATCTGCAGAAATTAAAGATAAGGTGGATCCAGTGTCAATAACAATATTTACATTATTTTTCCTGTAAAAGGTAAATTGTCCAAGTTAGCTAGGCTTGGCAATGGTGAGACGTGTCCGGACACTTTTAATTGTCATATGCTGGGCCAGGGGCCTCAGTAGAAGGTGTTGTCTCTGGTTTGGGATTTGTTGATTACTAACAGGGTTCCCCGAGCTCTGAGAAGCAGTGTTAGTAGCCAACGATGAGTCACAATTATATGGGGTTTGTCTTAATTCGGTTTGATTGAAAGGACATTGCTGCTTCCAATGGTAAGCATTGAGAATGCCTTGTCGAGTACAAAAACTACATGGTGTTGGTGGCATTCCATTTTGAAAATGTGTGTGTGGTTGGGTCTAAATCCTCGATTGACAAAATTGTGAGCCTGATGATTTGGGAGATGTTGGGGACGCATTCTGTTAAAATTTTGAAAATTAGGTCTAAAAGAGTTATTTGGAGGTCTGTAAGCATTTTGTTTGGTCTATAACTATTTGGTTCTGGTTTAGTTGCTTGTGTTTTCATTAGGCGGGTAGCTATGAGCCATTCTGTAGGTGAGGTGGGAGGGTTAATGGTCATTAATTGTTTAATATTGGTGGGCATTTTTTCCATCAGTGAGTCCTTCAAAATGAGTTGGGGAGATAGACCTAATTGTCTACCACAATTTAGTTTCTGTGAAATATTTTCTAAATTATTTCTTAGCTGGTGTTGGAGAAATCTGATAAATTTACTATGTTAGGTTTTAAGAAATTTTCAACAAGGATATTACACAGATCATCAAAATTAGAAATATTAAGGCAAGAATTAATAAATGGGTTAGAGCAGAACCTTTAAGGTATTTAGAGATATTAAGCATTTTCCAATCATTGTCTTTATTACTAATTTTGCATGCATTATTAAAATACTCTAACCACGCTTCTATTCTCATTCCATTTTCAGGGTCAAATGCAATTAAAAAGGGTTCACTGGGAATTTTTGATTAGTATTACTATTTACAGCTAAATTGGGTTGATCCTTATTTGCCATTTTAAATCCCGATCTGAGATCATATAAAATTAAAATTTTAAATAATTCTTAAAAATTTTGAAGTACAAAATAAAAATACCAAAAATATAAAATTAAAATATCAACAAAATCAAAAATTTGCAGTTACTAATAATCAATGTTCAAATATCAAATATGAAAAAATTTATATTTCTTATTAAATAACTATTTTTTATCACACATGAAAAATTATATTTCTTATTTAAATAACTATTGTTTTATCACACTTCAAAACAAGCATTGCAATGCTATTAAAAATATGTCAAATAAATAATTAAAATAAATTTAAAGTGAAATAAATCAACACAAAATATGCCAGTATT
>BMAO01027843.1:0-24540 GCA_019973975.1 Trichonephila clavata
ATTAATTATTATGTATGGAGCAGGAAATGGTTTTTATTTAAATTAAGAAAAATTTAAATGCTTGAAACGTACCCATTTCCGTGAATATATTTCATAAAAACGCTAATAATGAGTGTTTTTCCATATATTTATATATATAAATATTTACATATATATATATTCTGGCGTCAGAATAAGTTCTGAAAATATTAAAAGAAGTAAACACAATATAAATACCAAATAAAATTATCGAAATCAAAACCTCCAAAAATTAATGATATTTTTATAACGAGAACTAATTACTTATTAAATCAAACAAACCTTATTGAATCACAAGATGTTATTAAAGTATATAATTCTAAGTATTTCATTAAATTTTAATTTATCTCATTAAATTCAATAGGAAACAAAACAGGATAATATTTTATAAATTCATTGTATAAGTATCTATATCTAAGCTACATTCATAAATATCTATATCATCAATTTTATTTAAAGTTACGTAGAAATATTAAAACTTTATTTTGAATGAATTTACAAAATGTGAGAGAACATAATACTTTTAAGCAAATAAAATACAGTGTTAAAATAATTCCTTCCATATTATTTAAAATTTCGTCTTTTATCAGAATATGCAAATATATATTTAGAATTTTAATAAGCATTGAGAAAAACATTTAATTAAAGCTACCTAAAAAGCAAATTTTTAACTTTCTAAACATTTTCCTTTAGATGCTAGAAAAACGATTAAAGTTCTAGAATTAAATTTACAAAAGAAAGGATCCTTCAAGAAAACAATAAAAATATTTTTATTGGTCAAAACTAATACATTCAAGTCATAAAGTATTAAGTCATTCATAATAATAATAAAAAACTAAATTCACGGGATAAAGAATAAACACGCTCCATTACGAATACATATAATAACCCATTTATGTCGAAATATTTTGACTCAAAATTGTAAAACGATTGATTTTACTAATTTGTATGTTTGAAAAATGACGTTAAGCAAAGACTCTTTCAAGGAAACAATTTTGAAATTTCCAAAAGTTCAAAGTTCCATATTTTTCCAGCGAGTAAATCTGTATAAAAATGATGTCTTTGAAAATTGTTGATAGAATTTATCTAAAAACTAAGGATTTTATTTGTGATGAGTACGCAAATGATTTTTAAATTATCACTGCGAAGAAAGATTTATTGCATACTTTGCAAACATAAGGCTTTTCTATGTTATGAATACGTAAATGTCTCTTTAAATGACTGTTGTTATAGAACTCCTTGTTGCATATTTCACAAACATAAGGCTTTTCTCCGGTATGAATACGCAGATGAATTTTTAAGGTTCTACTAAGAGAAAAAGCCTTGTTGCATATTTCACAAAGGTGTGGATTTTCCTTGTTATGAATACTCATATGACTGCTTTTATTTTAGAAAACTGTGCACACTTCACACACATAAGATTCTTGTTATTCATAGTTTTTGTTCTACGAAAAAGACTGGTTGCACACTTCACAGACATAAGGCTTTTCCTTGGTATGAATACGCAGATGAGTTTTTAAGTTGCTACCTTGAGAAAAAGACTTGTTGCATATTTCACAAACATGAGGCTTTTCCTTGGTATGAATACTCATATGACTGCTTAAATGACCTTTTCGACAAAAAGACTGGTTGCACACTTCACAGACATAAGGCTTTTCCTTGGTATGAATACGCAGATGAGTTTTTAAGTTGCTACCTTGAGAAAAAGACTTGTTGCATATTTCACAAACATGAGGCTTTTCCTTGGTATGAATACTCATATGAATGCTTAAATGACCTTTTCGACAAAAAGACTGGTTGCACACTTTACAGACATAAGGCTTTTCCTTGGTATGAATACGCAGATGAGTTTTTAATTTGCTACCTTGAGAAAAAGACTTGTTGCATATTTCACAAACATGAGGCTTTTCCGTGGTATGAATGCTCATATGTCTGCTTAAATGAGAACTTCGAGAAAAAAGACTGGTTGCACACTTCACAGGCATAAGGCTTTTCCTTGGTATGTATACGCAGATGCCTTTTTAAGTTACTACTGTGAGAAAAAGCTTTGTTGCATATTTCACAAACATGAGGCTTTTCCTTGGTATGAATAAGTAAATGTCTTTTTAAATTATCACTTGTAGAAAAATCATTTTGGCATATTTCGCAAACATGAGCCTGTTCACCTTGAATGCATCTATGTGACCTTAACAATGGTAATCTGTAGAATGTCTTGTGGCATGTTTTACAGATATAAGGCTTTTCATTTGCTTTACCGTTCAAGCGAAGATTAAAGTTGTCATTTCGAGCGAGAGACATCTTCCAAAAAGAACTAGATAACTATTCGTTTTTAATACTAACCGAATATAGAAAACAAGTTTTTAGAAGCTTCTGACGAATACCGTTTTATATTTTCATAGGTTTGAATGAGAATAAAATCCTTTAATGCGATGCTGAAACATTAATGCGAGGTTCTTCTGTCTTCGTGATTTATGATCTTTACAAAATGCAATTCAGTACACTTCACAAGATTAAATGGAATAATGAATTATAGCTTATATAAATAGATTTAAAACTGGTGATTTTCTTTTCAATTTTTTCAAGATTTTGGGTGGCTTTCTAATAGCATTTATGTAAAATGAAACATATATAATGACATAATATTATGTAACATATATAATATTTCCCAAATTAACTTTACATTGAAATTAATAATAGTTTATAAGGACTTGTAATGTAACTTTAATATATATATGTATGTGAGTTATATTTTGCCGCCTATTCAGGGGGTATAGGTGTTAATGACGCTGATTCCTGTGCTGCAGGGAGTAAATTCGAATCTCTAAAAAGCCATGAATTTTTGTAAATGTACAGCGTCTTCGAGGCAAGACCGGCTTAATAGCCGTTGATCCGCAAGGTTGTTCGTGAGGTTGGTGGAAGGGGAAGAGAGATTGGTGACCCTTGGCCACTCCCGGGGCGTTCTTCCTCAAAATTAGCGTGGGACCGAGTGAAATCTTGGTGGTCAAAGCTAAATTCAAGCGACATTCGCACAATCCCCTTTCCGTGATGAGTTGTTTGGATCTCGAGCTGGCACTGCCGATCGGGTGGCATAGCAACAACACTAACTATAACAAAAGCATTTTCAGCAAAGAGGTTGTGTAATTCAATGGAGGATATTTCAAAGGGAACATGGAACCTTTTATTATTTGAGTGTGTGTAATTAAATGCATCCCTTATCTGCGTGTTTACGTTAGAGTGCGTTATTTTAGCGGAACTTGTGTATATTTGTGTATATACAGCTCCTATTTTTGTAACAAATTGATTAACCTTATTATGTTTGGTACAAATAGGAAGACCTTCCTTTTTTGCAATTGGTCCATGTTTTTGATATACATAACTTGTTTTTAATTTTCAATGGTTAAAAGCTGAAATTAACGTTGTCCTTTGATTTCAGATTTTTGCTTTCTTTCTTTATTTAACTATTTGTTTTATTTAATTATTCAACAATTATTGCGCTGTGTCAAATATTTTCATAAGAAATTCCAGTTTCCAGCATTTCAAAGGCTTGGGAAATATTTACGGAACAATGAATCCGTTTTGGGTTGCTTCTCCGAGACTTGTGTTACTATCATCTATTTTACCAAAGCATTTTTAAAAAAGGAAGGTTTTTATTCAAGCAACATGTGCGTGCCTGTGGTAGGTATTTGAACATTGGCAAATTTAACGTGCATTAGATTATCTACACAGTGGATCTTCAGTGGCTCTTGGGCTGAAACTAATGTTTTCTCCGGCACGAGTTTGTGACAATAACCACAAGACAAAAAATATTTTTTTTCCATCTACAAGTCGTCACTTCCTCAGAGGTCAATCTTTTTTACATGATCGAGTTGGCCTAACCGTGAAATGCTTTTGTAATTTTAACATTTTTGCATGGGGTTCATTTAACATGGTTTAACATTTTTGCGTTCACTGGGGTCACGCCGACGGGTTATTCTCAAGTGATTCTTAACAATTTTTGACCATCTTTCTCGTCATTCAAATTTCTCTTTTTTTCTGATGTGCCCAATAGTTCAACCATTTAAATAAAAACGAATACAATTCTTTGATTTCTAATTCTTTATTTATTATTCGTTGCTAATAACGTTGTGTGTTTTTCATTTTATTATGTGTTTATTTGTTAACCATTCTTTTTTATGTAACCCTTTTATATAATTTTCGATGTATATTTAGACTAGCACGGTTTGTTTGCGAACGCGCATATTTGCCATTGCAGCTTCCCGTAAGGAAAACAGTTATGTCTTTTGATGTATCTGTGGGTTAGCCTTAGCCTTCGTATCTTTATGGATGAGTGTTAGGATTGCGCTTGCTGCTAACATCATTGGGTTGTGATAAGTTTCATGAGATTCCCTTTGAATCCCCGGCAAGCTTGAGTAGTGGGGCCTAGCGCTGCAGATAGAACTTTTGTCTCGGAATTGTCCGTCGAATACTAATCTTGATTATATAGTAATATATACTATATATATATATATATATATATATATATATATTAGGTAAAAGCCAAGCGTGTAACTGTTGCTAGCTGACCGGCTTCCGTGGTGGGTGAATGAATGCCAGAATGAATACCATCTCTCCTCTCATTAATAAGGAAAATTTCGTTCCTGCGTAAAGACCTCGTTTTACCTAACTCTAACATTGATGAAATTACAGATTACTCATATTTTTTTATCCATGTCTTTTTCAAACAATTAATATGCCTATCAAATCGCCATATGCCATACATAAGTACTAGGGTTTCTTTCCCGGGTTCCCGGGAAATCATAATATTTCTGTACTTTTTCTATTCCCGCGAATTATACTTCGTTCCCGGGATTTCCCGTTAATCACACGGGGCTTGAATTATCTGAGGTAGCTATTTTTGACTTGACCTTAGATTTTAATCTCGGACATTGTTAACTGACCCTACGGTGGCAATTTTTGATCGTTCACCCGGAACTTCTGGACGAAGGAATGTTTGTTACCCCATTTGTGGGGTAAGAGTGTTGTTAAATATTGTGTAGTTTGATATGTGTGTATTAGTTATGTGTGAATGCCAACAGATGGCGCTGTGTAAATTGTTGCACTGTTTTATGTAATGTGCCTGTATGATTTATTCTCGTCTTGTCTCCCGTCATTAAATGTTGTGTTTTCTGAACGTCTCTCTTTGAATGAAGTCTCTATTCACACTAAGTCAATAATTTTACAAGTGTAATATGAGAACTTTGGGGTTGAGAATTTTTGCAGCTCCCGTAGGAAAGAGGATCCGTCCAGATTAATTCCCATCTATCTGTGTATCGAGCATCTTTAACAAGAAATATCGGGTTTTTAAAGCAATCACATTTCGTTGCCAGCCAGCACTATGTGATCGAAGTTTCACGATCTAGATTTATGGGGATAATGTAAGTACTAATACTTAAAACTATTATTTATTTAATCTTAAAACCAAATTTTTTTCGGATACTTGTCTTTATTATGAGCTATTTAATTGAATCATAAATTTGAAGAAGGGAATGAAACCTCAAGCTGTTTGGGGGAGAATATTTTTATAAGTAATCACGCAATTTTTCTTATTTATTATTTTTCTAAACTTCACTTTCGTTTAAGATTCTTATATTAATATTTATTTATATTTATGTGACAATAATACAGCAATTCCATAAACAAGAAATCGGTTATAGAAATAAAATATCTTAAATACAATAATTAATATTTTTAACCTATATAATCGGCACTTCAGCAGCAAATGAGTTTTCAAGTATATATTAATATTTATCTCTTAGTAGCAACATTAGGGAACTAATTGATTCAGCTTTGACTGGTAGATTTTGAAACGAATGTGAGCCAGTAAAGAATATTAATTTTAGTAATTATTTTTTAAATGTGAATTTTTTTCCTTGAGGTTTTTAATTCACAAAATCTTTAACTGTAACATTTTTTTCCATGCCTTAGTGATAAAAGTATAAATTGCTTATGTTTTCAGAAATCCTTTTTCAAAAATGAATAATCAATTTATTACATATTTTTTGTACTTTTTAGCTCATTATATAAATAAGAATTAATTTTGTAACTTATATACATAAATATTTTATATAATTATAATTGATTTTATTTAAAAATAACTCGTTTTGAATTTTTTTGAAATTTTCATGTATTTCCGGGAACGACAATTACATTCCCGGGATTTCCTGGACATTCCCGGAAATGAAAAACCCGGGAAATCAGAAACCCTAATAAGTACCTCATTGGAGTAAATGGTGAAACGAAATCTGCAGGAAGATTGAGGTCAGGTGATACACTCGTTCAAAATATAATGGCCTTGCAAACAACGACCTCTCTTACTAAATTTTTCTAAATTATCTCTTAGTGATAATTCAGTACAAGTTCATAATGATATGTGCATGCAGGTCAATATCTCTGCCTTGCTTTTGAACAGATCCTAATCATGGACAAGATCTTTCAGTTCAAACGAGTAACTTCCTTTTTAGAAAAGCTTACCTAAATTCTCATTTAATGTTAAGTCCTTATACACCTCTTCATGCAGTTTAAACTATTAAGCAACTCGAAGCAGAGATTCCTTTAAAAGTTCTCTCATCAGGGTGTGATTATGTCGGTTGAATCACAATAAAAAAGAGGCCTCAGTTATTTTTTCCAACACTAAAAATTTAATTTTATATTTAAATAACAATACCATACCCACAAATATAAATCTAGATATTTAAACTGTAAATTACGACTACATTCGGTGTGTCCTTTCGAATCCCCTACACTGTTTCAAGATAGGATTCAAACTAGTAATCTCCAAAAATATTTCAAAATGAAATCCACATTTTTGTTGCTACATTTTCAGAATTTCTCATTTTTGAAACTTTATTAGGTATATTGTTTATATGACTTTATACAAAATTTATGCTTGTTATAAATAATTTTAACAGCCTTCCCCCACCCCTCTATTTCTCTCGGTAGAAAAATTATTATTTGTAAAATATTTAACTTATTCCTGTTCATCCATTCTGTTATTTTATTAGTCCAATACTTGAAATAAGAAACTTGTAGGCTCCCTTGAGATCAATAATTGAACATTTAATATCCAAGATATTAAACGTTTAATTATTATGTGCATTAAATTTGTACTGCAAAATTTGGAATATTTAATTTAGTAAGTTTGGTAGTTCTGCTGAGTTTTTTCTGAGACAAAAGAATTATTTATTAGGAAAGTATTTGATTATAAAAATAATATTAACTAGTAAATCCACGTGGAACCCCACAGCGGTAAGCAGATGGTCACTCAAAATTTCAGGTCAAGAATTTTCCGTCCAATAGCAAGGTGATAAATTGAGTTCGATTCCACGGTGAACTTTAGATTCCCAACATCAGAGGGGACCCCAGAAGGAATGCAACTCCAGTATGTGATAAGCCTTTCAGTTATCCGCCAATAAGCGGCATGTAAAAAACCCCTTTGAAGTGCCCATTTAGCTTGGGTGCTTACAGCAGAATTAATTTCCTTAGTTCAATTTCGCTTCGTCAGAGCTCAGGTACCTCCATCTGGAGAGGAAACTGTGTGTCAAAATTAATTGCGGCAATTGGTGTCGCCTACACGGTGCCGCACTAAAAAAACTCTACAATCTCCAGCGGAATGAACTAGGTTTGCAAAGGTAAAAAATACCAATATTTATCCCCATTAGAGGAAAGAAAGAAAGAAATCTGTTTTTATCATAATCAATAAATAATTCCATACTGGGTTCAGTGTGTTTACTTCCTCAGATTGCGGCATTCGGATGAGAGTTAGTTCCCCAAATGGATGCATATAATTGATATTATCATGATTATAAAAGAAAAAACTTCTGCTAAAAAAAGAAAAAAATTAACCTTGGATGAGGAAAATGTAAATCAAATACTACACTCATGTCCATAAATTAAGGATAATGAAGTTCAGGCAAAGAAAGAGACAGAAACAAAACAAATTTGACTTATTTGTAAAGTCTATTTATTAAACAAAAGGTAAAGAGCAAAAAAGATGCTATATGTTTGATATAATTAATAAAAATTGCGATTTTTACTCCCTGGAGCAAATTTCAAAAAAGAACCTATTTACAAAAAACAATATAACATGGTTAGTATGATGGTTAATACGGAGTATGTCTCCCGGACGATGCAATACAGGCCTTACAACGCCTACGCATTCTGAGTATCAAATTATCAATCTGATCTTGGGGAATATTACACCACTCATCAAGCAATGCCCTCCGAAGTTCCAGTAGACAGGTGGGAGGGGGTTGACGGGCTGCAATTCGTCGACAAAGCATATCCCACTCATGCTTTATTGGATTCAAGTCCGGTGAGTACGCTGACCAATCCATACGGGTGATATCCTCCGATTGAAGGCATTCGTCTACAATGTTTGCACGGTGAGGACGGGCGTTGTCATCCATAAACAGAAATTCAGCCCCTATGGCGCCCCGAAACAAACGTACATGTTGTTCCAGAATGGCATCCCGACAGATGTGGCCTGTCATCGTTACACTCTGAACATGCAGGTCAGTTCTGGAACCAAGAATAATTCCTCCCCAAACGAGCTATCCTGCACCACCGTAACGTTGTCGTTTAATGGTATTCTCTTGGTGGTAACGGGTACCTGGTACTCTCCATATGAAAGTCCGGCAAGAATCAGACTGCAAACTAAACCTGGACTCGTCGGAAAACATCACACAAGACCACTGTCGTGGTGTCTACAATGCATGCTCTCCACTCCAAGTTAATCGCAGGCGACAGTGAGTTGCGGTAAGGGGAACACATCTGACAGGCCTACGAGCATATAGACCAATGTGCTCTAAGCATCTGTACACGGTCTGCCTTGAAACTGTCGTACCGGTAGCTGAAGAGAGCTGACGAGATAGGTCTGATGCTGTGCTTCGTCTGTTTCTTTTGGCAGTAACTGCCAAATACCGGTCCTCATTCGGCGTTTTAACTCGGGGGCGACCTGTGCTGTAACATCTACTCACATTACTATCATCTTGGAATTGTTGCCAAAGCCTGGAGATGACACTCTGGGTGATTCCAAGTTCCTTGGATACTTCCAGTTGGGTACGTCCACATTCCAGTCGTCCGATAATTCTACCACGTAAAAAATCATCGAAATGCTTCCTTTGTGCCATAACTATGCGGTTATTGCACTGAAAGGCTTTTAAAGCGCTTGTGAACAATTTTACTTCTTTACCCCCATTCCTTATATACCCCTCTCTTACACTCTCGTCATTGTGACGTACTATCCGCGCCATCTGGTGGTTTCCTGTAATTTGCATATTCTTCTTCAAGATGTGTGTGATAATTCTAAAGGTGAAATTTTTATTTTAGAGATCAATTTCTGTGTGATTCTGAAATATTCTTAATTTATGGACATGAGTATAGTATCAATATGTTTCTAAAACTGAGGGAAATAGAAAAGTTAAATTTCGTTTAGTAATGGAAAAAATGAATGACACGATGTTTCACTGCTGCCATTCGTCTTAAAATAGTAGGATTCGAAAAAGTATTCACAATAACTTCCACGAATTCCTTGGTTTCTTAACCCCAGAAGTTTCCTGGGCGTGTATACCCCTCCTGCTCAACCGGTGCGTTGAGTGCTTCCAAATTACAATTCTTATCCTCACTTTGACATAGTGGGAATTTAGGATTGTTTTCTGCCAGCTCTGATATATTCTTCGTCACAAGTGCTATTGGCGATGAATGTCATAATTTTAAGCAAAACTCCTCTAAATGTTTTCCAAACTCCCACATAAAGGAAACAGGAGCATTTTGAGAATCGTCAGATTTCACGTCCATAAGCACCCCATCACAGTGACTATCCATTTTCAGTATATAAAGGCACACACACACACACACACACATATATATATATATATATATATATATACTAGCCGTTACCCGCCCGCTTCCCTGGGTATTTCATGATGTTTTATAAATTTTTACTGCTTATATATATGTGTATAAATTATTGATATACAAGTCCTAGCACATTAAGAATTCGATTGTATTGGAAAATATACTTATACCTGTAACTGTCGCCTGTTGATAAAAAAAAAGGACAGAACTCATCTAATTTGTATTTTCTAAAAATCTCTAAAATTAAAGTATAGAATGATGTTTGCTCTTTCGTAACCCAAAAACCAAGTGGATTCCCGCAAAACCAAATTTCGGTGGATCTCTACACCGTAAATTGAACATGCAAGCCAAATTTCAAGTCTAAATCAAACAGAAAAAAACAAAAGTGTTACTATCAATATCCCCGTAATCCCGTTGAGAGCTGTTTTCCAAAATAACCGCTCTTAGCGGATTTCAATTCAACAAAAGAAAAATGCAAACCAAATTTCATTATTATAGTCCTTGTAGCTCGAAAAAAGGAATTTTTTGTCAATACATCCCAGTAATCCCGGAGAAGGTATGGATGTTTGTGTGTTGTAATCCTTTCTTCTGTCTGTGTTGTATCCCCCCCCCCCGTGTTATACAATGCGTGGTGCACGGGGTTTATAAATGTTAAAACAAAAAACTAAATACATCACAGTAACCCCCTGCACGCCCCCCAGAACTTGATTTGCTTAAAATACATTCTTAGTGGATCCCTATTCAACAAAAGAAACATGCTTAACAAATTTCAAGTATTTGGGTCTAACAATTAAAAACATGAATTTTTTCTGTAACTCCTCTTGACCCCTCGCAACCATCCTTGGGGGTCAATTTTCGTTTTACTCTTTGTTAGAGGAACTCTATTCCATGAAAGGAACATGCTTACCAATTTTCAAGCAGGATGATCAAATAGTTTAAAAATGGAAATATTTATCGATTACGCCTCTTAATCTCCCGAAATTAAATTTGGTAGTTGATATTCGCGAAACCCATTTTGTAGTGGTTCTCTACTTTACGAAAGGAATCTGCTTATCAAATTTCAAGACTGTACGTCTAATAGTTTAAAAATGGGGATAATTATCTATAACGCCACTTGAGCCCCCGCAAAGCCACTTTTGAGTCTGTTTTCATAAAACCCATTTTGTGGGGGAACTGCACTCTATGAAAGGAATCTGCTCAGCAAAATTTAAGACTGTGCGTCCAATAAATTAAAAATGCAAAAATAAATAAAAAAATTTATCAATAACGTTCCTTGAACCCCCACAACGCCATCTAGGGGTCGATTTTCACAAAACACATTTTGTAGTATATCTCTATCCTATGAGAGGAATCTGCTTACCAAATTTCAAGACTCTGCGTCTAATAGTTTAAAAATAGAAATAATTATTTATATATGCCCTTAACCCACCGCAACACCCCTTGTGGGGTCAATTTTCCCCAAACCCGTTTTGTAGCGGATATTTACTCCATGAAAGAAACATTACTACCAAATTTCAAGCAGGTAGGTCAAGTAGTTTAAAAACGAAAATATTTATCGATAACGCTGTTACGGACCATTGCGTCATCCTTCTCACCTCACCCCTCTTGTACGGAGAAATGGAACAACCCCCTTTTTGTGTACTTTGTTTTTTGTTTCTTCTCTCTGTGTAGTTGTTGTTCGTTCGAGTTTGAAAAAAGGAGTCGCAATGCATTGGTAAAAATTCGTTGAATCGTTATTTCGTGTTTAAAATTATTTCTGAGCCTTCGACGCATGTGCAAAGTTTGTACATAGAAAATGATCCGCCTTGCGGAGTATAATTAAATCGCCAGAACCTGTGGATTTAGAAGATATTTAAGAAATATTTTCGTTGGTTTCACTGCTTTGAATGCGTCATGGCGAAAGGCGTTAAAATTCTTGAAAGGAAATTCTCCGACATCGAAAAACAGTTGAGTGGATTTATCGCATTTGTGGACACTTTCGTTGAAGATGACAAAGAAGTGTTATCTTTCAAATTAAGTCAATTTGATAGACTTAATGCAAAATATGAATCAGTTAAAGAAGAAATTTTCACTTTATCAGATCTAGAATTTAAAAATTTCGATGGAAAAATTACCACCTGCAATGAACACATTGAGAAACTCGAGGTAAGACTTAAATCTTTGAATTTAAAATATAGTAAAAATAATAATGAAACTGGTTCAAATGCTGTGTCTAATGTTATCAAGCCGTTAGATTACCAGAATTATCGTTTCCACAGTTTAATGGGGACGTAGAAACATTGTTTATTTTTAAAGAGCAATTCAAAGAAATAATTGAAAATTGTGGTTTAAATGATAAGCAAAAATTGCAATATTTACAATCGTGTTTAATAGGAATTGCAAAACATGTCCAAACTCTGGATGACACATATGATTCGTTGTTTCTGGCTCTAGAGCAGAGGTTTGAAAACAAAAGACTAATAATAAACAAACATATAAATGCTTTGTTGATGTTGAAATATGAAAAATTTAGAGGTGATTCAAATGTTGATTTAAGAAATTTAGTTGACACTTGTACTAAACATTTGAGAGCATTAAAATTGCTAAAAATTGAGCATAATACATTTTCAGAATTGTTGTTGATACAATTAGTTATGCAGGTTTTGGATACTGAGACAAAGCGTCTTTTCGAAATGACCTTGGAGAGTACAGACATTCCTAAGTGGGATGATTTTTTGGCTTTTTTGAATAAACGTTGTTTAATTTTAGAAAACCTGCCATCCGCAGGAACAAAAGATAAACAAAATTTTAAAGACTCTCCACGTCACAAAAGCTTCATATTGCATACAGATGCAAATGTTGAAAAAAAAATGTAAGCTTTGTTCTTTGAACCATGACCTGTATAACTGTGATAAATTTAAAAATATGCCTGTTAGAGAGAGGTATAATATTGTTAAATCTTTGAATTTATGTTTAAAATGCTTGAAACCAAACCATAAGGTATCACAATGTAGATCTAAGCATATTTGTTTTTGCAAAAAGAACCACAATCAGTTGTTACATTTTGTTAATGTAAAAAATCAGGAGATGCAAAACTTTGAGTCATCCCAACCAGACACCAAGATGACATCATCGAACCAATTTGTTTTCAAAATTCTAGTATAACAAATAATCAAAATAAAACTGATAGGAATTCTTTTAATTTTCCGAGTGCTCAAAACAACATTGTTCAAGGTCAGGTTTCGTAAGTGAACATGGGTGTTTCCACTTCCCAGAAACATAAAAATGATATTATTTTATCGACTTGTATAATTTATGTTGAAAATTCTGTTGGGGAAAAAGTTCCTTTACGCGTCCTCGCAGACAGCGGGTCGCAAGTTTCTCAATTTAGTTCGAGCACGGCAGATTTCTTGAATTTGCGTAAATTAAAAACTGATATGTCGGTCTCTGGTTTGGGTGGTACGAATGTTAATATAAAATCAAAAATCAAAGGAGTAATTTCAAATGGTTCTGGATCATATAAACGTGTTGTGGATTTTCATGTTGTACCCAAAATTACTAATATGATACCTGCTAATTCCTTTGATATTTCACATATTGTGTTTCCAAGCAATGTACATCTAGCAGACCCCACTTTTAATACTAGTAATTCTATCGATGCCTTATTATCAGCAGATATTTTCTTTGATATTTTGAAAGATGGTAAATACAAATTAGATAATGGTAATTTGATCTTACAAAATACTGAATTTGGCTATATAATTAGTGGTAACACCTCGAGGTTCTCAAGTGGCTCATTGCATTGTGGTTTAATCACAAAGGACTTTAAAACTTTAAATGATACTTTAAAATCATTCTGGGAAGTAGAAGAAATTGTACCCATCAAATTTGTTAGTGATGAACTTAAGAAATGCGATGAACATTTTTTGAAATCTATGGCGAGGGACACTAACGGACGTTTTTGCGTCGAGATGCCCATGAAAGACAATGACATTGAACTGGGGCAGTCAAAGTCTACTGCTATTCGCAGATTGGAATTGTTGAAAGACGTGCCCACGGAAAACAAGGATTTCCTATTCAATGAAAATGATGAGTTAGTAAAGGCCTTGGGATTTTCGTGGAGACCTAGAGAGGACACCTTCATGTATCAGATGAATTTGCAAGAGGTTCCAGTGACTATTACTAAAAGAACCGTCTTGTCATTTATCTCCAAATTGTACGATCCCCTAGGACTGCTTCAACCGATAATCATAAAGGCCAAAATGATGATTCAAAAAATTTGGCTATTAAAAATTGACTGGGATCAAAACTTGCCTCGTCAAGAAATTGAAAACTTCCAGAGATACGTGGCCGAGCTGCATCAATTGAAGGATTTGAAAATACCTCGGTGCATTTTACTGAAAGATTCTGTTGCAGTTCAACTTATTGGATTTGCAGATGCATCAGCCCAAGCTTATGGTGCATGCCTATACGTAAAATCTGAGAATGCCAATGAAACTCAGATAAGATTACTCTGCAGCAAAACTCACGTCGCCCCACTCAAGACTTTGTCAATACCTAGGCTCGAACTGCTTGCTGCGACATTGTTGTCGAAATTGACCTCAAAGATTATTAAAATTATCGATTTAGAATTTGATGAAGTTCATCTTTTTTCGGACTCGAAAGTTGTTTTGGACTGGATCCAAATGCAACCACACCTTCTAAAAGTATTTGTGGCAAACCGAGTTTCTTTAATTCAAGAATTGACTGAAACCTTTTCCTGACCCCATGTAAAAACCAAGGAGAACCCAGCTGATTTGATTTCAAGAGGTGCAACTAAGTTGCAGCTTCAAGACGAACTTTGGTGGACAGGTCCTTCCTTTTTGAAGGACAAAACTTTGAACTCAGACTCTGTCGTTTCGCAGAAAGACGACAACTTTTTCGAAGAACTTAAAAACCCTAATATTGCATACTCATTCATCACTCCTGCAGGTCCATCTGTATTCCTTGATAATTGTTTAAATATTGCAAATAGTTTTACTAAACTTGTTCGGATTGTGAGTTATATTTTCAGGTTCTATTTCAATTGTAAGTATCCTGATTCTAAACAGTCTGGTGTTTTCACAAATCAAGAACTGGAAAGAGCTACAGCTGCTTTAATTAAACCAGTACAAAAGGAAAGTTTTTTTGAAGAAATTAAATGTTTGGCTGCAGGTAAGGAAATTCCTACGACAAGCAAGTTAAAATTTTTAAATGTTTTCTTGGATGGAAAAGGTCTTCTCAGAGTTGGGGGAAGATTGGTAAATTCCAATATGTCATTTAGCTGTAAATTTCCAATTGTTCTACCTCATACTCATAAATTTTCCAAATTAATTATGTTGTACTATCACATAAAAAACTTGCATGTTGGTCCTCAAGCACTTGTATCCTTTGTTCGGCAGAAATTCTGGATTCTAAATAGCAGATCTCTAGCTCGTAAAATTACTCACGAATGTGTTACTTGCTTCAAATTTAAACCTAAACTTTGCGAGCAATTAATGGGTTCACTTCCAAGTGAACGTGTAAACCAGGGTTTTGTCTTTAATTGCTGTGGTATCGACTTTCTAAGGCCCTTCTATATTAAATATAAGGGGCAACGAAAGGGTGTTTATCATAAAATATATGTAACCATTTTTGTTTGTTTTGTTAACCGAGCCACTCATTTTGAAATTATTTCGGATTTAACGACTGGCACCTTTATAGCCACGTTAAAAAGATTCTTTGCTCGACGTGGAATTAGCAAAATACTTTTCACAGACAATGCTAAAACGTTTGTTGGGGCTCAGCGAGAGCTAAAAAGCTTGTACCTTATGGTATGTAACCCAAATGAAGAGTTGGCAACATATTATGCATCAGATAATATTAATTGGAACTTTTCTCCTCCCAGAGCACCTAACTTTGGAGGGCTCTGGGAGGCGGGAGTCAAATCCTTTAAATATCATTTTAAAAGAGTTATTGGAGATGCCAAGCTAACATTTGAGGAATTTAGTACTGTCATGAATCAAGTAGAGGCAACTTTAAACTCGCGCCCTATCTGTCCATTGTCTAATGACCCGGATGACTGTGAAGTCCTCACACCTGGTCATTTCTTAATTGAAGACCTTTAAATGCTATTCTATTCCTGAGCCTAGTTTGATTGATTTAGAGATAAATAGATTGGATAAGTGGCAAATGTTGACAAAAATGGTACAAATTATTTGGGTCAAATGGCATCGAGATTATCTTTCTAACCTACAGCAAAGAACAAAATGGTTAGTTAAACAAAACAATGTTAATGTAGGAACACTAGTGTTATTAAAAGAAGATAATATGCCTACGTGCAAATGGTGCTTAGGCAGAATCACGGAAGTCATAACTGGTTCAGATGGCCTGGTACGTGTAGTGAAAGTAAAAATAAAAGATAAAATTTTGAAAAGGTCTATGAATAGCATCGCAATTCTGCCTGTAGCAAATTTAATATCCTCTGTATAATTGTATATTTTTCTTGCTTATTATTTTTGATATTTTTTGTATTTGTATTTGTTATTTTGATATTTGTGCATATTTTGAATTATTTAGCTTTGTATATTGTAAAAAATTGTGTTTATTGATAATTTGTAACAGTCCACTTCTATATTGATGTTTGGTTGAAATTTGTTATTTCAACGTGGGGCGGGATGTTACGGACCATTGCGTCATCCCTTCTCACCTCACCCCTCTTGTACGGAGAAATGGAACAACCCCCTTTTTGTGTACTTTGTTTTTTGTTTCTTCTCTCTGTGTAGTTGTTGTTCGTTCGAGTTTGAAAAAAGGAGTCACAATACATTGGTAAAAATTCGTTGAATCGTTATTTCGTGTTTAAAATTATTTCTGAGACTTCGACGTATGTGCAAAGTTTGTACATACGCCACTTAATCCCCCGCAACGCCACTTAGAGGTATGTTTTCACAAAACCTTCTTATAGCTGATCTCTACTGTATGAAATAAATATATTTATCAAATATAAAGACTGTGCGTCTAATAGTTTAAAAATGGAAATAATTATCTATAACGCCCCTTAAGTCCCGCAACGCCACTTGGGGTAATTTTCACGAAACCCATTTTGTAGCGTATTTCTAACCTATGAGAGGAATCTGCTTACTAAGTTTCAAGACTGTACGTCTAATAACTTGAAAATCGGAATTTATAACGCCCCTTAAACCCCCATCCCCCGCAACACCCCTTGGGGTTCAATTTTCCCAAAACCCATTTTGTCGCTGATATTTACTCCATAAAAGAAACTTACCTACCTATTTTCAAGCACGTAGGTGAAGTAGTTTAAATACGGATATATTTATCTATTACGCCCCTTAATCCCCCGCAACGCCACTTAGTAGTCTGTTTTCACAAAACCGGTTTTGGAACTGATCATTATTCTACGAAAGGAATCTATATATTAAATTTAAAGACAGTGCGTCAAATAGTTTAAAAATGGAAATAATTATCTATAACGCCCCCTAAGCCCCTGCAACGCCACTTGGGGGTCGATTTTCACCAAACTTATTTTGTAGCGGATCTCTACTGTATGAAAGGAATCTGCTTACCCAATTTCAAAATTGTACATTGAGTAGTTTAAACATGGAAACAATTATTTATAACGCCCCTTAACCCCCCCCATAACGCCCCTTACGTTTCGAATTTCGGAAAATCCATTCTTAGCTGATGTCTACTTTATGAAAGGAACATGTCTACCAAATTTCAAGTCTGTAGGTTGAACAGTTCCAGAGATATAGTGATTAGTCAGTCAGTCAGTGAGTGAGTCGCTTTTCTCCTTTATATATATAGATAATAGACGTAGCCGGTGGCAGGGAATCCATACTATTAGATCCATTTTTTATGATTTTTGATGCTTTATTTTATTTGTTGATATTGACGAGGCTGTCTTTTATTGCTGGAAACCTATTTATTACGCAACTTTATTATTAAAACGTGGATCCTGAAGGGATGGACCAAAAATAATTAAAATCTATAAAAGATTAAATTACTAGGATTATATATATATTTCATATATATGTAATAATGTGTTATATATCAAACAGAAACAATATTGCATTGGATGCCTTTTTAATCATCAATATTTCTTAATCTTTTATTTTAGAAATCGAGTTTATATGTTTGTCAGGTAGACATATCTCTTTTCTATTCCACTTAAAATTTCTTCACTTGGTGTGCTTGGCCATTCTCTACGAAAAGGATTTTCTTTCAAAATTGTAAACGGCCTGTTGTGAACGAATTTCTTCATACTTTCATAGATATTTTTATGAAGAATATCAGAGTAAAATATTTTTATGCCTCTTTTCAGCAGAATCCAAAATTGCATTGAAGGAATAAAAATATTTTTAATAAAAAATAAGAAAATTTATTTTTTTCAATTTATCAATCATTATAAAAGAAAATAAATTTTCATAAATTAAAGAGGGAATTTTTTAGCCCCATCTTACATGTTTTAATAATTTTGAGGAAAACACAGTTGCATATACTTATTTATGAGTATGTCCATGCGCAAAATATTATGTTATTAGATACTTGACTTTGAGAAAGACATGTAGAGAGTGCTTCATTTAGTCTCATGTCTCGAGTCATTTATTTTTTTAATGGATAATTTATAGGATTTTTCAGAATTTATCAATCTATACCGATCAAAGTGGGGATTATTTGTATAGTTTTAGATGAATTACTTGTTAAAATCTCGGGTTCAACTGCAGCCATGCTGGGCAGAGGATCTGTCGCAGATTAAATACATCTTGGCTCAAGATGCTCCAATTGATATCGTGGAAAGCACGATACTACTCAGGTATGTCTACTCAGGTATCGTTCTCGTCACTCAGAAGCGTGTCGAGGGCTATTGATGAAGGATCTCATAAATTCGAACAAAACTTTTACACACTTTTCCCTAAGTGCCACAACACGCAAAAGAAGAACTTTGATCCACGACAGAATTTTTTCACCAACATCTTTCTGTCAAATTTTTCAACTAATTAAATATAAACTATATTTGATTAGGTGCAGTTTTAGTCATTACTAATTCTTTATCTTTTTATCTTTAAGTTCACCGGATGAACATTCCTATTCCAGTTCAAATTCCTCTTATATGTGTGCTTAATCGGTCCCTTGAAAACTAGACTATTTTTGAATAGTAAAAATGATTTTATCCTCTGTTAAAAAATTTACATACTTTAAACAAATTTTATTGCCAAAAAGAAAGCATGTTAAGATAATGTTCTGTTTCCTTGAGGTAGAACCCAAATTCGCATTAAATAAATACTTCCATTTAATAAACAGAAAGTTTTTATTTTCTATTAATCCATCAGAAAATGAATAAAAATTTTCATGAATTAATGTGTGAAATCATTATTTCCATGTTACAATTCATAATGATTTTAAGAAGAATATTTACATTCAATTTATTTAATTAAGCTCATGCGCAATTCTGTCCGTTTTTAGGTATGCATTTCTTTTTCCATGGATACGTTTAATGATATTTTTCCGAGTCTATTTTTGTTACATAGACCAATTTGAAGGTCTTTTCTATGGTCTTAAATCAATTACTTACTGAAGACTCACTTCGAAGACACAAGGGGCTTATGGCAGCAAGGGAGAATGGATCGACGCAAATGTCTTTTTAAAACACCCGTTGGACTAAAAGATTTTTCGCCTATTTCACAAACACCTACCTATTCCTTAGTATGAATAGGTAGATGTCTTCTCAAAGGAAAGGAAGACTTGTATACCTTCCAAATAAATGGTTTTTCTTTAGTATGAATAGGTAGATGTCTTCTTAAAGGATCAACTCGAGAGGAAGACTTGTATATCTTCCAAATAAATGGTTTTTCTTTGGTATGAATAAGCAAATGATCTTTTCAAATACTCTATCTGAAAAAGTTTTGTTGGAAAATTAAAAAAAAAAAACACGAGACATTTTCTTCTTATGAACAAGTAAATGTCTTTTTAAAAGCTTATGTTGAATTAAAAAAATCTCACATTAAGGAAAATAAAATGAAAAACCTCATTAACTTCTTGCAAGATAATTCAAAGGGACCATACGTTTTTTGTGAAAAAACGTAATGATGTTGAAGAAATGAGAAATGCTTCGTGATTTCCTGTTTAGACTGCTCAAACATTCGTTTAAATGAGCGTTACGGAAAATGAACGAAGCCATGGGTGATGAATCACACATTGTTAATTGCAAGTAATGAGTATGCTTTTGGGGGATTTGTGAAACTACATAGATGTATTTGCTCCATTTGGACAAATAAATTTTTATAATTTCTTAAATTACGAAAGATTTTGAATTTTTATTTGTTTTATAATCTGTTCTTTCCAGTGCGCTACTGATATAATACGTTATGGATAAACTGGTCCGTTGCACAAAACATCATCACTGATAAACACAAAAATATTGTTACTTTTATGCTTAATTTTTTAATATATATTTTTAACTAAAGCATTGTCTTTTTAATAGTTCTTCCTTCTAGAAACCAAAGTGAATTTTATAATCGAAAACCTCTAAAATTCATAGGAATACTTTAATTTCCCTCTAATACAATTGTTATAAATTTCCTTTTAAAACATAACAGCTTTAATATAATGCTTCATACTTAGATACTTCCAAACTTTCTGTATACTCTAACGCCTTCTGTTTCTTAATTTTTTCTTTCGTTTACAGACAAGTGCCTGTTGTCTATTTGTCTGTTGTTGTTTTTTTTAATTTTCAAAAACGGCACTTGTTTAATTTTACATGATTTGGTAAAAAAGAAAAAAAAATGCGTCAACATTCAACTTTTGAACTCACGATTGAAGGAGGATATAATTAAACGGATTAACAGCAGCATAGGCTTCCCTTTTTACATTTTGATATTATAAGTGCCACTGTATATCATTCAAACAGTCATTGGCATTTTGAGACATTGAAGGTAAATCCTTGCTTAAAATCCCTCGATAACAAGAATCTGTGTACGGAGTTCATATACTGTGTATTAAACTGGAAAAAAATAATTTCCTTTAGAAATTATTACATTTTCTACGTCTTTTTCATGATAAAAATGAGTTATCATTCCCTATAGGACATTCACTACTCAATACAATTATTTAACTTGGATATTTTGACAATGAAGTAATACTACATTTGTAATTTGATGGAAAAGAATTCTTAAAGGAGAGTCATTGTGTGTGTGTGTGTGAGCGCAAAAATCTGGTACTTCTCCAACAAAGTAAATGGATGCATTGTCAGGTTAATGAGGGTGTATTCCCCTTTTTTTCCATTCTAAATATCCATGGAGATAAATGGTTAGGGTTAGTATTTTAGTTTGAAATTTGTTCACTGATAAATGTTTAAAAACCATTCTTTAAAAAATCAAAATTATGTAAAAGCTTATTTTGTATAATGTTTATAGTGAACAAATTTAAATTAAACTTATGTAAAAGAACCAAAAATGTATACGGTTATATCTCGATTTAACGAACCCCTTTTTAACAAATTTCGCATTTTGATGAATTTTTCTTTTTTTTCGATCAAAATGGAGGTAAAACCTCTATTTAACGAATAAAAAACCCTTAAATTTACGAATTTTTCAACAGCCTCCCCACCTCCAATTTCCTTTTACTAGTTTTCGTTAGTGAAAAAAAAATTTTTTCAACTGACATAAATTTTTGTCCGGAAAAGAAATAAAAACCTTTTTAAAGTGAAGCTTATTTGCTGTCGTTAGTGAATGGAAATTTACCCAGTTTTGCATAACAGTGAGAAAGCGAACGGAAGTAGTGATTCCCCATCCCCCGAAACGTCGCCATGGTGAGAAGAGAGCGAGCGGGCGGTAAAGAGAGCGAAGGGGGGGGGGGGCTACACTACGTGACTTGCGTCATATCCGTGAAAAAGTTGGACGATTGCTAAGAGAGAATTGTGCATCAAAAGTATATCTTGTTGCTATGGGCGAAAGGTGCTTGGGTATTGGTAATATTAAGTGCTACTCTCGTAACGAACTCGCGTAGCCTATTTTCGTAGGTAAACGTGCCGTTTTCAACGAATAAACGGATCCAAAATATTACCATTATATGGCTCTTCCCGTTACGGGAGTGTCTGGGACATTGTGCATATGTCACTAACGTTCGTGCCAGAATCGCTACGGATAACGTCTTGTAAACAAACACAGTGGCTTCTGTGAGTGATGCATTAAGTTTGTTTTATTAATTTTTATTTCCATTGAATCAAAATAAATTCTGGTCAGATAGCTTAGAGCAAATGCAAAAAGAGGAAAAGAGTTTCGAGAAAGAAACAAAGCAAAACTAGCAGCAATTCCTAGCGAAAGTCTTGAAATCACCAGATAGTTCTGTCGCAGCTTTTATCATCTTTATCCATAAAGTTTTAGTGCTGTACGCATCAGAGGCTGTTGCAATCATTGGATCCGATGATGATTAAAAGCCAATTATCTTAACTGGAGACTTTAATGTTAATTTTGCTTCAGAAGCAAAGCCACTCATTGAATTCTTGAAACGGGTACTGAATTTGACAATGAATACTGATTCTAGAGAAGGAAAAACAATATAGGAACCCCGTTTGATGCAGTTTTCTCACATTTTCTTGATTGACTACAATCGAGGATTTTTACATCCTACTTTAGTAACCACACACCTATTGTGTCTTTCTTGGAAAATGATGATGCAGAAAATTGAATAAAAATATTTTCATACAATAAATGAAGTTTGAATTTTATTTTATTAAAGTTATCTCAGCAGAGTTTAATATAATTAGATCTATTCCTACATTTACGGCCAACGTCGCCATAGAAGTTTCACTTCTTTTACATGGCTTTACACGTTCTTTTTTTTTTGTAAGCAGAATTTTTGCGGAAAAGGGTACCACACAAATGAACTTAACGTGTTCAGATTTGAGTAACCTATCTCGTGAATATTGAAAAGAACAGCGAAGTCTTTTTTTTTTCTTATCTCAAACCACGCAGTGGATATTTTTAACGTTTTGCTCACTTTCACCAGAGAAGAAAGGTTTGTTACATGAAAGGTTTTCCCCAAAAGTTTGGTTTTGTTATAAAAAAATGAAAAGTTTGTTTTTCTTACAGAGGTTGTTTTACGACACTGATTTTAGTCTTTTTAATTCAAGAATGCAACAATTTTGTTATTTTTCCAAATACCGCTAAAAATAAAAATAAATCTCATGGTTTTCAACACGTTTTGTTTTCAGAACAATAAATAACTTTTGATATTCTCCGGTACTTTATTCTACATTAATATTTATTGTCATTATGATATTTCAATGAAAATATTTATTTCAACTTCCCAAGTGAGTAGGATTCATATATACGTAGGTTTCTCTCTCTCGATAATACTATACATTTGTCTAAGCCAAACAATTTTATTTTAAAATATTTCTTGAATTTCCCCTGTCTATTTGAGACTTCTGCAAGTAAACACATTATCATCATGATATGAGGATAATACAAATAGTTTCAAATCTTCAAGATAAAATATTCTTCAACATATATAAGTTCATATAACAAATGTTAAGACATTGTTTTTGATGACGAAAATTGTTTCAAAATGTTAAAGTTATGAAAACTGTTGAGAACTGTTGTTTTAGAGTCCAATTGTTTTTGTTCCAAATGCGTAATGCTAATGTAATTGAAGATCGGCCAATAACTTAATTTTGTCCAATGATAAATGTGGAGTCCTATTTGCTATATCGAAGTCCACCGTTAAAGATCAGTTTCATCTCACAAGTAGCGTCCTGCATCATTAAAAGCAGAAATCGGACCTTTAAGTGGACTGAAATATTTCAGGCCAAGAAATTACGAATGGTAATCGAGAAGCAAAACTTTGTATAATTCAAATTTTGGTGTAAAAGAAGTTCAATCCATGGAATAAACTTCTTGAAATTAATTTAAAATAAAAGCTGGTGTTACAAGGATATTTATAGCACCTAACTGACTGCAATCTTATCTTTCTTTGATTTTTAAATACACAGGTGATTCACTACCATATCGACAAACTTGCAGGTTTTGTAACAGCATAACTTTCGAGTATCGAAATTTACGTATTGATGGAATTCAAACCATTGAATCAGTGAAATTAACTTTATTAAAAATTTAAATGATGCAATAAGAATGATATGTGCAGCACTTAATTGATTGTGATCTTTTCTTTCTTTCATTTAATGCCAAATAAATCATTGAGAAGAAGCCGAAAATGCATAGTGGTTATTTATACGCATGCATCTTGATCTTCAATGTTTTCTAAAGTATTATTTAGTATAACAATTTTCAGTCCATGTAAATTTTTAAATATATTCTCTAATCTCTATTATTCCATATTTCTGCGATTACTACAATCTGTATTATTTCTTTTATGATCATAGATTGCGTTATTGTATCAGAACTAGTATATTTATGTGTAATTAAAGCTTTTAATGCATCAGTAAATCGATAAATTTTGTGTTTAATTTTATTCTCAAATATTATTATTATCGGCACTTTTCTGCACCAATTTTTTAAAATTTTATTTAATCGAATTTCTCTTTTATCCGTTTGATTACTATTTCACTTGTTGGAATATGCTAACCTTGGAATATGTTGCAAATGCCTTATTTTTGAAGTGTAATTTAAAATT
>BMAO01027844.1:0-21765 GCA_019973975.1 Trichonephila clavata
CATCCCTTCCATCTTTCTCAGCTCGAAAGAGGAAGTGAAAGGCATGTCCCAGTGCTGGATAGATCTAGATCCCTGGCAGTGGCAGGTCTACATCACCCTAGTGGCTGTCAGCCTCTTCTTTCTGCCGGCTCTTATCATCATTGCGCATGTTACACCATCATTGTGTACACTATCTGGACAAAGAGCCGCCTCATGAGTTACCCAAAGCTCTCCAAGTCGTCAATTGCTGACAGCAAGAAAAGTAAGATATAAAGAGGGCTTTAATTGGTATTTTCGATTTCCCCGACGCAGGCGATAAAGTCGCCAAAAAGGATACAACTGATGCCAAACGGAATAATTCCTAGTAACAATTTACCATACATTTTTAAAACAAGTCGTGGTCTATTCCTATCAGTAAAGTCCTTTTAACACCCTTTTATAAGCTTCACTTGTAAGTAACGGAATACTTGAGCTCAATTTTTACCCACTTTAAAAGGTCAGATTAATTGAAAATTTTGCACATTTCTCCAGAATCGATGACAATACAATAATTTAATATTTTGTTCCATTGTCCTGATAGGGTCATCATGATTAATGATTCCCAATTTCAGATTCCCTTCCCGCATCTGGCGACTAATTTCAAATCCCATTTCCCGATTTGGCGACTAAAAGATTAAGTTACAACTCTTAGCTCGATTAACTGTAAAAGGGGATATTTTAACTTTTTCAAACCTATAATTTATTAGTACTTACATATTATCTCAACAATCGCTATCTGTATTAATAACTCGCCAAGTTGGCAACCCCGATTTCCTATGTGTCGTACGCGCTGAATTGACAGTCGTTTCATATGCTTCGTTTCATATAACGTCGCCAATAGGTTCCGATTATACGTAAGTTCCTATTTATGTATCACACACTGCATAGCGATGTTTAAAAATACTAGACACAAATCCGTCATTCATTGGTTATGTGCCCTTTCTTTCCCTCGAGACTACGGAGTGGTTAAGAGGGTCTTACATATTATTGCAACAATCGCCAACGTTTGAAATAACTTGCCAAGTGGAACCCCAATTTCGCATATGTCGTATGCATTGAATCGGCAATTACGTGCTTCCTTTCATATAATGTCGCCAATAGGTTGTGATAATGCGTAAGTACCATAAATGTTTCACTCTTCAAATTCCTCTCGGCCATATGTAAAGAATAGTACAACTTGGTGTCGTTTTTGTCCTTTAAAACATGGTTCAGAAGTACGAGATCCATCACCAACAACCCTCGTTAAGATTTAGTGGCATGTTAATATAGTTTTTAATTAAACTTATTGCTTGTAGAAAGCTAAAATCAATTAAAATTGAAATTATGCGTGCTTATTTATTCTTTGTTGAAAAAGTAACTGACAGGTTCATGCTCACCTTTTCTGCCCTTTAAACAACAGTTTAACCTGAGCATTTCTAAGATGTACAATGTATTTATGAAGTAAAGTTGTACACGAACTCTAGAAATTAATTCAAGAATTTTGGAAGACTATGTTCTTTCTCGTAAATTATTTACCAATCTCTTATTTTTGAAAAAATACAAAAAATATTCCCAACATCCAGACAGTTTATTTAGATAAACGGTTTTTATTACGAGTATTTTTTATTGAAAAATTTTGTTACTCACTTTAAAGTAATATTATTTTTGTTGATGTAATACTCTTCACACACAAGCATTTATAATTAAGTTTCATTTAAAATATCGAAATCATATCACATAAAGTTAGCTCTTCATAAACCCACACATTTGTTTTACCACTTAGTGTGCAAATATATACATATTCAGTATGCAATCTGCACTAAAATCATACGCAACAGAATGTAGAATCTCAGAAATAAAACCTCAAACTCAAGAGAAAGGTAAAAGAGTCAAGTAGAATAAAGCACATATTTATTTATACAGGGTGGTCCCAAAATCATGGTGCAAACTTTTAAGGCAGAGGTGGCCAACCACGGCACGTGGTATTCAAACTGTGGCACGCGAAAACTTATTGAAAAATTACAAAAATATTACTGAATTAATTGAATCACAATAGAAAATTATCCGAAGAGAATATGTAAAAAACAGAAATTTTTAGCGTGAGATTTTAAAGGTGCTAAGCAAGATTTTTTTTTCTTCAATATAGCGCCAAAATGAGATCATGCTCCAAAACTTACAATTCCACAGCACTGTAACATTCCGAGAAAAATGTTGAGTAACGTGAGACTAAAAACAAATAAATTCTCTCTCTCTCGGACAGTCGAATCTGCCCAAAAAGTCACCTCTGTTGGGGGCGGTTATTTTTTAACACTCGAATTTCAGCTTCCCTTTGTAATGATGAAGTTTTGAATTTATAACTATTGGCGGTCAGTGTGATGTCAGATAAAAAGGTTTTCTACGAAGATGTTGGCTATTTACGATTTCTGTAATATGAAGAAGTAATTCTGCAATATATCAGGAGAGCAGTTGTTTAATTCTAGCTGCTCAAAGTAGCCGCCTTATGAAGCAGAGGGAGTGAGAACTTGCATCTGTGACTAATCAGAATGCTGGATTCGGAGCCAAGAAAATTTGTAGCGTAACATCGGCAAATTGTTTCTAGCTGTCAGACTCAGTTGATTTTAAACTCTTTTTGCAAATGTTAAACTTTTTTTCCTTTTCTAAAATTGTTTTTAGATTTTAGCGTTGAGCGTAGTTGCTTAATTTTTTTTTATTTTCAATATGTTTATGAGTAAACCTTGACATCGAGAATGAATTATGAAGAGGATATTGCTCCACGTGATTTTAAAATTGTCTGGGAAGAACATTACTTGCTTACACATCAAAATGCTTCCAAACCTTTTTGTTTGATAAGTGGAATTTGTATAAGAGTTCCAAAAAAATTTTACTTGCACCGTCATTTCAAACAACTGCATAGTGATTTCAGCAGCAAATATCCTGTCGGATCAAATTTGCGAACGAATTTATCAATAAAAATTAAAAAAAATCGTTAGCCGGTCTACAATCTTCGTTCCAGAAAAGCAATGACGAAATGGAAAACTATGGTGAAGCTTTCTTATGAACCTTTCTTTGTGTATAGCCGCAAGAAAAAACTATATTCTGACGGAGAGGAGAAAATAAAAAAAGTAGCCTTTTTAATTTTTGCCTAAAATGTCGTGATGTAAATGTCAAAAATATGGCTTAATTAAAATAGCTTTGTCTATAAATACCGTCATGCGTCGTATAGATGACATGGGCCAGGATGTTGGAACGCAAATTGTCTCTGAACATCAAAATTGCAAATACATGGAAACTGTTGATATCACAGACAATGTGCCGTTAAGCATCTTTTGCAGCGATCTTTTGATTTTTGATACTGTGAAGAACTTCTTGATTTGCACCAACTAGTTTTAACTAAAGGTGAAGACATTTTTAAGGAACTAAAAATGCAATTGAAGTTAACAAAGTAGAATGGTCAAAATTAAAATTTTTATTTGCTCAGATGGAGTGCCTTACATGATTGGAAGAATAAAAAGTTTTCTGTTGCATTGCTTGAATATTATTTGGGAAGAAAAGTTTTCAAGTATCATTGTGATTATTCATCAAGAAGCTCTTTGTGCCAAGGAACTTAAACTTGTCTTTCGTTGTTGACCCCGTTAGTGCGCTGTATCAGACAAAATACAACTCGAGCTATGAAAACGAAAGATTTTCGTACGTCTTTTCCCCGAAGAAACGAAGAAAATGGCGAGTTACTCCTTCACTGTAGTGTACGCTGGCTTTCCAAAGAAGTTCATTGCAAGGTTTTGAGTTTGCAGGGAAAGTGTTTTAGAATATCTAAAGAAAACAATGAACTTCCTCAGTGAATGCTGTCTGCTCAGGAGTTGAAAATTGGCCGTGGAATTTAGCTTTTCTTACTGATATAATGGAATTTTTAAACAATTTAAATTTAAGATTATAGGGAAAAAATTTTATTTTTCCTACCCTAGTTGGTCATATTTTCTTTGTGAACAAAACTTTTGATTTTTTTGTCTGGATTTTGGAGAGGAAAAAATTAACTCCATTTCTCCTTTATGCAGCAATTATCTGCCAAACTATAATGCTTCCGAACTATGAAGATTAAAAATTTAATACCCATTTTGCAATATTCTTTCAGTGCCAGTTTGAGGATTTAAAACATGATAAAAAAAATACCGAAATTTTCACAAATCTTTTTTTGTATTGTTTCCTTCAAGACATTAATTGTTACCCACCTCAGGTTACTAATTGAAATTATTGACCTACAGCACCATATTACTCTGAAAAAAATATAAGGAATTATTTTAGCCGCACATGATCCGAATTACATCGAATTTTGGAAAAATTTGTGCCACCAAACAATTTTCCAAATTTACATGATTTGGTGGTCAATATTTGTTGTAGGTTTGGATCACAACACATGTTTGAGAAGAAATGCTTTCTGTTATATGAACGTAATTAAAACAAAATATCGTTCAAAATTAACTGATATGCACCTAAAACACTTTATTTTGTTAGCATCTTCAAGAACTAATCAAAATATAGATGATTTAGTAAAAAACTACAAATTCAAAAATCACATTAAGAAAGTAAATAATAATTGTTATATAAAATTAAATATTTCAGTTGCTTATTTTTTATTTCGCACTTAAGCAACTCTGATTTATCCTGTAAAAATTTATCTATACAAATAAATAAAATTGAAGTGTCTGTTTGTAATTTCAAATTAGAGCTTTTTACTTAATGCATTAAAGTATATACGGTACTCATAACAAAAAACTAATTTTTAAATTTTTGTCTGTCTGTCTGTCTGTCTGTCTGTCTGTCTGTCTGTCTGTCTGTCTGTCTGTTGTCTGTTCTGTCTGTCTGTCTGTCTGTCTGTCTGTCTGTCTGTCTGTCTGTTTGTTCCGGCTAATCTCGGAAACGGCTGGTGCGATTTTAAAAATTCTTTCACTAATGGAAAGCTACATTAACGGGGAGTAACATAGGCTATATTTTATTCCCGTATTCTTACGGGAACGGAAACTATACGGGTGAACGTGAAACTGAATGCCAAGATGAACGCCAAATTGAACGCCAAGCTGAGCTAATGAAGTCGTTGTTTTGGTTACTGGCGACGATGCTCTTCATGAGACATAATAGTGTTACGCGCACATGATAATACGCTGACACGTGCCATATTTTTTTTTATGATAGTTATCTCACTGTTCATTAAGTAGAGCATCGGCTGTTTCGGATGCACTTTTAAAAATAATAAATCAAGGCTTCTAAGCAAAAAGCAATGCAAGAAACAAAAAATTGATAAGTTTTACGGTTAGTTTAATCCTTTCTTTTTTTTTATTTACATTTTTAGTCACATTTAAACAATAGTTATTATTTGCTTAATATTTATATTGTAATCGAAGAATAATATTTTTCAAGGTATCTTTCATTTTTCTACCTCTGTTTTTCTTAATTCAAATTGTTCTTAATTTCTTAATTGTGAGTTTCTTTAATGTGGCGTTGCGGGGGCTCAAGTGGCGTTATAGATAATTATCCCCATTTTTAAACTATTAGACGTACAGTCTTGAAATTTGATAAGCAGATTCCTTTCGTAAAGTAGAGAACCGCTACAAAATGGGTTTTGCGAATATGAACTACAAGTTTAATTTCGGGAGATTAAGAGGCGTAATTGATAATATTTCCATTTTAAACTATTTGATCATCCTGCTTGAAAATTGGTAGGCATGTTCCTTTCATGGAATAGAGTTCCTCTAACAAAGAGTAAAATAAAAATTGACCCCAACGATGTTTGCGAGGGGTCAAGAGGAGTTACAGAAAAAAATTCCTGTTTTTAATTGTTAGACCCATATACTTGAAATTTGTTAAGCATGTTTCTTTTGTTGAATAGGGATCCACTAAGAATGTATTTTAAGCAAATCAAGTTCTGGGGGGTGCAGGGGATTACTGGACGTATTGACAAAAAAAATTACTTTTTTCGAGCTACAAGGACTATAATAATGAAATTTGGTTTGCATTTTTCTTTTGTTGAGTTGAAATCCGCTAAGAGCGGTTATTTTGGAAAACGGCTTCTCAAGGATTTTTCTGTTAGATTTAGACTTGAAATTTGGCTTGCATGTTCAATTTACGGAGTAGAGATCCACCGAAAATTGGTTTTGCGGGAATCCACTTGGTTTTTGGGTTACGAAAGAGCAAACATCATTCTATGCTTCAATTTTAGAGATTTTTAGAAAACACAAATTAGATGAGTTCTGCCCCTTTTTTTTATCAACAGGCGACAGTTACAGGTATAAGTATATTTTTCATATACAATCGAATTCTTAATGCAGGACTTAGATATCAATAATTTATACATATATATAAGCAGTAAAAATTTATAAACATCATGAAATTCCCAGCGAGCGGGCGAGTAACAGCTAGTCTACAATAAAATAAAAGTTTCTAATTTTTATTACTATACCATTTTTTTTTTTTTTTTTTTTTACATTTTCACTTTATAGAACTTGCATTTATATAAAAATATGTTATTGGTGTAAATACCATAAGTACATGAACCTATAAGTAACATTTTTTCCCTTTGTATATATTTTAGTTTGGTGGAAAGTTGGAAGTGGCGCGCGTAATTCGTTTTTATCAGATTGTGGCACTTTTCCCAAAAAGGTTGCCACCCCTGTTTTAGGGTATATACCCGATATTGTAATAAACATTTATTGTATAGGAATGTATGGGCGCAAGTGACGTGGTGAGGCACAAACAGGGAAAGTAATAGAAAAGAGAAATGGAGTTATAGGTTGGTTGCGTTGCCGGTAGGGGGCAGTAGATGTCTCGCCGCCGCTCAACAAGATGCATCTCAGTAGGGGAAAGGGCCATTCGCAATTGTGCTGACGTCCTATTGACGTGACAATAGGAGACTTTAAGTATGCCGTACATGTATGCAGACGTGCATTGTACAGCCGTACAAATGGTAAAATCAGAGCTGAGCTACGAATCTATCACGCGGAGTTTCGATATCGACGAATACCGGATCACAGAAATTTTCAGCGGTTACATCGCCAACGTGAAACACGTTCGTTCTACGTCACCAGACTTGATGTTGGTTGACAAAGAGCTGTACGCAGTCCAAGCCCTGAAGAGAGCACCTTGAACGTTGTGGCCAATAGACCCGAGTCAAGTACAAGAGCTTTTGCTCATCTCGTAAGATGTGAGTCCTCAGACCGTTTGTAGAGTGTTAAACGAAAATCACTTCCATTTTAAGCGAGTACAAGCTTTGAATCCGGCAAGGTATACTCTCTACTTGAACTTATGCCAGTGGGTGGTGCAATAATGTGTGCTGAAGTGGACTTCGTAGCTCATATGCTGAACAGTTATGAAGAGTTATTGTAAATATTACACTTGTCAACGACGCTTTCATTAAACACTTTGTCTTACCTTTCGTCTCTTATTTTTTGTTTTTGCGCCTCATCGCGGTACTTGCGCCCATACATTTCTATACAATAAATAATTGTTATAATGTCCTGTACCTACCCTTAAAGTTTGTACCATGAATTCACCATCCTGTATATTAATTTTTCCAAATGTAAAATTAACAATAATTACATTAAAAATCTTTCTATTCTAGAAGTTCTTCTAATGTTTAACATATTAAAAATAAAGTGATTAATCACTTGCAACCAAAAAGAGCATTTCTGCACAAATGAATACGAATATTGCATCATCTTTGACTAAAACTTTAATTATAACTTTCATGTTTCAAAGTAAAAAAATTACTACAGATATGCTCGTTAGATCTAAAGAAAAGCAAAGTAAAAAAAAAGGCACACATAAAATTTTAGAATTTAACCTTTTTTTACCATTTTACTGAAAGAAAATTGTTTTAAGTTCTAAACCTTTTAGAAAGCAAACATTTACGAATAAAATTTTTTACATTAATTTATTCTTACATTGCAGTTATTCAATTAAAAATACTAATTATCTTTCAACTATCATTTATTTTAATTCTCCAAATGTTTATTTAAACTTTCTTAAATCAATATTTCATTTTAAAAATTATTTTCAAGTTAAAAATAACATGCAGGATTTTCAGTGTAAATTTAATTATCTCAGACTATTTTTGTGCTACCTCTAAAGTTCGTAAATCAAAATGTTCTAAAATTCTTTAAATGATTGGATGCTTACATTTAATGTGTGTATTAAATTTCTTTAGTGACCTTGTTTTTCATATTTTTAAAACTTATTCATACTTTAACTAAATTAAAAGTACTTTTAAAAGTATCGAATTAAATATTTTAAGAATTCCTTACTGCTGATTAGACATGAGTTTTCAAGAGTTAAAAATTTAACAGAACTCAAGAAATAAAAAAATTTTCCTCCTTTATTAAAATTAAAAGTGTTTTTTATTATTCTAAACGTTAATTAATGTAAACTTTAATTTTTCTTTATCGGTGAAAATACACAAAACATTGATATTCCATTAAAATACTACATTTACGTAAGTTAAAATGAAACATTAACTTCTGAAGTACTTCACTTGGAAACTCAATTAAATTCTCCAATGTCCCTTTAGAACATTAAGCTCATTTGAATAACTTTCCCTCTAGAACACATTTTAACTTTTAACTTTATTCTGAGAGTACCATGTAGTAAAATTCAAGTGTGAATCCTCTCAAAGCCTACTTTTCTCTTCTGTTATTTGTTAAAGTTATCACCAGGAACATATGCTCACAGAATTGTAATTACATTTGTAATGTCCCCATTAAATACCTCAAACGAAATCCGACACTTGACACATATCGATTTCTCGGCGAATAATAATCGTAATTTTACGATAGAAGTAAGATCGTATTATGCAATGTGTGGGGCACCATATACGCCGTTTCCGATAGTGCTGTTCTTAATTATGCCATAATCAATCTCGTGCTTTTATTCTCATTAGTCTTTTGGTGGGATAGCCATAATTATCAATACCAGCGAAGAAATGAAAGTACTGAACACTTTGGTTCCAAATGAATTCTAAAATAACAGTGTTCGAATATTGTTTAAACGACAGCTTGGTAATATTTAGCAATTGCATTATAGCTTTAGATAGGAACGGCTGGACATTCTGGTGGAAAGATTGTTATGTTGCGGAGTTATTTAAATAGGGCTGGCAATGGCTTTTAGCATCAAATGATATTATATGGTTCTGCGTGAAAAGATAGGAAAGTAAACGTAAATTATTAATGAACTGCTTCGAAATTCCACACAAGGCATTAAGCTAGGATTGTTTATTAGAAGCATGAATTACAAATTTTAGAATATAGTAAAAAACTGAAGCTGTTCTTTAAATATCAGAAGTCATACTATGTTATTGTTTTTTCTTTCGAAAATTCCATTACATTTCGAAAAAAATTATTAAATTGATTATATTCGATAATAATATTTTACTTTTTACAAGTTATTAAAAAATTTCAAGAAAAATTCTGTACTTATTCGAGTGTAAGCCGCACTTTTTTCCCCCAATGTTAACTCTACGTAAAATCGGGGGCTGCTTACAATCGAAGACGGATAAATTGATTGGATGGGAAAAATTGAACACCACACTGTTGGTTAGAGCAATTACTGGTTCTTGCATGTATTTAAAAGTTTTTAATATTGGTAAAATAAATTAATTATTTTCTTTTTATTAGTTTCCCTTTTAATTTTTTTTAAATTCCGTAAAAATCGGATATTAATAAAAAAGTTACATTATTTCTTATTTTTTCCCAAAAGCGTGTTGATAATTTGGGGTGAAGCTTACATTCGAATAAATAGTATAATAATAATTTTCCTCTCGACACATAAAATTTGCATTATTCATTTTTAAAGGAAGACTTTTACATATATATATATATTTGTTAGTTTTATTAAAGATCTTGTTTTGAAATTCTCGAATAATCCCCCTATCTAATTAAAGACATCGACATAATTTCTTCCGCAATAAAATCATGGTTTTCTTAAAAATAGATACGTCAAAGAAAAACCTTATACGCAGTTCGAGTTATGATAAATTTCAATGAAACAAAATCTATCACAGCTAAGTTTAAAACTTTAAAATGAAAAAAAAGTTACATCATTCAAAATTGCTTATTGATTGTTAAACTTGACAATAATGAAATACATTCAGATTTCCTTTAACTTTAAATTCATATTAATCAAAGGCTAAATTTTTCATAATTTCTCTTTGAAATAATTACTAGAGGAATGCCTTTTAATGTAGAAACTTATTTAATTTCCATTTGGTGATATTTGCATAAAACCTTATTAGTGAGATAAATTAATCAGAGAAAAAAAATTATTGACTATACCAAGTTTTTCAAACTGTTGGGCACACCCCCTTTTAGGGCGTGATAACTCTACGAGGGGGGGCGCGAGCATATAGAAAAGTCTAAAACCAAAGATTATTTTAAAAAATTACTAATTTACTGAAAATAAACAAAATGCATTCTGACATAATAAAGAATAAAATATACATTTACACTGATATAATATACTTATAAATGTATCAATACACAATGTATTTGATAACTAATTTAATTTTGATAGCTGTTAAGAACAAGTTTTATAATTACCAGTGACGCTATGGTCTTGTCATATATAAAATTATATACAAAAATTAACATCTTGATAATTTGTTCAGTTTATAATTAATCCCTTAAATGCCAATTAAAAGTTACGAAAATTGTTCCCAATGCATTTGGATACACTGTCAAGGTCCTTTTATTGCATTCCATATCCTTCCGAATAATGTTATGGATATCAGTGTACAGAAAACATCGTACTCCCGAAAGACGTATATATACGTCCGGGAAAAATAATGCTTTGGCTGAGGGACACGTTTATATACGCCGGTGGCACTTAAGAGACTTAAGTTGTATTCTAGATCTAGCATCAAACTATAGTATAATTGAATTCAATATATTGTTATTGTATGGAGGGGGGTGCAATGAAAATTTATGTTGAATATTGGGTCGCAAATATTGAAAGTTTGAGAAGCACCGGAATATATTGTTATTTACGACAAAATCACACGGGAGTATTTATTGTAAATTCAGATGAATTACAAATCAGAATATTTAAGATATCTTTCCATGTATCATATGCCATCTTTTTAATCTGCCAATAATCATTTATTGCCAGAATAAAAAGATTATTACTGACATAGAAGTAGTGTGTGTGTGAATTAGCTATTCAAAGAAATAGGCCTAAAACAAATTTTGCTCTAAATGTATAAAAAGAAACTCACGATCATATAATGTTTCATAACCTTATGATTAATTTTAATGAGGCGAATAAGTATTTTTAGAATGTCTTTTACTTTTAATGATTTCATTTCATAAAAAATATTTTTAAAACAAAGCACTATTATCCATTCAAAAAACATTTTCCTAGTTTATCCGAATTTAAAATTCATTTGAGATTTTTCTTTTTAAAAAAGTGCGTAACTCGTGAGTATTTATAACTTGGAAACGGAATTCATTTTCAAGATAAAAAAAAGTAATCCGTTTTACGTGGTTTGTAAAATATTTTATGCTTGTGTATAATATGTCCTCCATAACATTTTTTCATTACATTTACCTAAACAACATTCAAGAATTCATTTAGAGTTTTCATTTATTTTTAAAGAACTAAATTATTTCCTTTTTTCATACATTTTCAATCACTTGCAATAAAATTAATTTAAAGGTTAATAATTACAATCTTTGTATTAAAAGGAATTTTAAGTTTTCAGTTAAAACATGTCTTATTGTAAAATTTTAACGGTGCACAAGCTATGCTTTCCTATACGTAAATTTAATATCCATTGAAATAAATAAACGCAGTATTAATAACAGTTTTATTTATTGTCCATCCAATGCTTTACGGGTTTATCTCTGTAATTAATTCAAGCATAAATCAATTTTTTTTAAGAAATGTTTGCTTTCTTTTTGTGCCACTAAAAATAAAATATTCTGCTCACAACGATTCGCTAGCGAGAAAAAAAATATTTGTTTTAATACAAATTAGATCATCTTTATTTGGTATGTGCATTAGTAAAATAGGGTTTCTTCCTGAATTACAGTAAGCCAAATTAAACTATTTAATTATTCTGTACTTGAACTGAAAGGAAACTTTTTTTTATTTCTTTCACTTTTGATTATTTTTTTCACGTTTGTAATTTATATTTACTTTCGCATCAAATATTTCAACTATTCAAAGTTAACTCAAATCACTTTGAGTACGACTTGTATATACACGTATTTAAATATTCAATAAAAATAGACTTGATGCAAAATTAAAAATTGACCTTTTGTAATACTGAACAACGTTTCCAGCATGCATTTTGTTGAGCTATTTCTTAAAATGCATTACATTGACAGAAAACATTGCAAAACATTGTGCTACATAACTGAAAATTAATTCTCAAGATCACAAAATTATCTGTTTTAGTACTGAATTAAAACATTTTTTGAAAAAAAAAAACATTTTTCTGTTTAAAAAATAACTGCTTTGCATTCCTAAGAGCTTCTTGTCGGTTTATTTCAGTGCATTATCTAAAATATGATTCTAAATGTTAAGAAATACAGTCAGACCTTTATTTAACAAAGTCATTGAATCCCGAAAAAAGTTTGATTTGCTGGAAAAATTCGTTAAATTTAAATCCATCTTTCGATATCTATATATATATAAATGGATGTCTGTATATATGACCTCGATTCACTCCAATATATACTGTTCAACCGATCACTATGAAAATTGGCATGCATATGTATTTTCTTTTTTTTGTGGAATAGGTTTTTGCGCTATCCTCTTTGTTGCAGATCCTCACCAGGTGGAGCGACAGCGTATAAACTTTTGCACCGTTCAATCAATCGCCAAGTTGCCAATATGATCGCCTAAAAGGATGCCAACATTTCGCTATGTTTCCATTGAATCGCCATTATAATGTAAGGAACGGCGTTGTTTGCGATTATTACAATTTTAACATAAAAGAAATACAATAGGAAGTAATATTAACGTAATACATCCAGATATAAATTATTTTCACTATTTTAAGCGTTCATTACACAATTTGTAACAATGTGTTACTTTTACTGAGCAGAGATCAGCTTAGGAAGGTCTTTTCAAAAATCGACCCCCAAGAGAGTTATGGGGCATTATCAATAAAAAAAAATTCTTTCTATCTACAGACTCAAAATTTAACAAATATGGTTTTTTTTTTTTTTTTTTTTTTGCCTCGCTGAGATATACAAAAAGCTTTTTTTTTTAAATTGCAATTCACGTAAAATTAGCTCACTGCAAACTTCATTATCCTTCAATCTGTATTGTTTAATTTTTCAATTCACCCGTTCGAAGAACGGGTACACTAGCTAGTACTTTATAAACCAGTTCCAAAAAAAGGTTTGCAAAATAGAGGTTCGTAAAATGGAGTGAGTGAGAGTTATATTAGCATTGCACTATAACGGGTGTCGGACCTTACAATTTTGAACCATGGTCAAGTGATGAGAACGATACCTGGGAAGAGCCGTTTTTTTCCTCACCGGCGTCTCATGCAATTCAAATTGTTTCGCCCCCTGCCACCCACTATTTCCAGAGAACGCCCTTTCTTCAGTTCTTACCTTGCCAGTTTTGGTTCGAGAAATATTTTTCCTTAATTCTCTTATTCTTTGACCTTTCTTTGTTTTTGCTGTTTCGAGAGTCCCTTACCATTATCCACTACTAAGGACATGTGCGCCGTGTCCCGTAATGGTAACCGCAAAGTAAGGATAGTGGTATGGTTTGGCCATTCTTGATCATTTCTTACCTTACAACATCACGGACTACCCATTCACTTACATTTTTGTAAATAAGTACAGTAATTAATGAAATCGTTTGCAATTGCAGTATAGTGTATGCAACTGGGTTTTTGATGTGAAAACTTCATTAGCGGCGTTAGGCACTTTTTGGTAGGGGAAAATCTTATGGGTTCGGGTCACCGACATGCTCTGACTGGCGCACGCGCAGTGTGCTGTTCGCCTTAGACACATTTTGGATGGGTGAAATCTCGTGCGTTCGCGTCACCGACATGCTTATAGCAGAATATCTGTAGCTATACAGCTGACATATAATGTTGTGTATATCTTATAAGAGAAATTGAATGGATTTAGTGAAAAGTTCAATGTGTATATACTGTGCATTGCTCGTTGTGATTCCGTGAATGGGCAATACATATTAATGGTTGACGTTTATATTTCGCCTGGAAAATTTATGAGCCAGATACAACAATTTTTATTTGAAAATTTGATGATTTATACAAAAGAAGATTCTGAAATACTCGAAAAATGATTTGGCGAAAAATATGATTATGTACCGATGATTTTAAGTGGGGACTTCAGTATTAACTTTGCAGATGATAAAAATCTTCCACTAATTGAATTTCTAAATGAAACACTTAATTTAAATATGTCCAATGATCAAAAACTCAGTACTACAAAATATAAAACGACAATCGATGCGGTTTTTACGCGATACTTAGATAAATTTGAATCAAACATTTTCCTTTCTTACTTTAGTTACCATAAGCCTATTGTATCTTTTTTTAGAACAAAATGAAATAATTGAAAGTACAAAAAGTCTAAGTATTGTTAAAATTAATGATGACAATGATGCGAACAATTAAAATAATGTTAAAAACCAAGTACATTGAAATTTAAGTAAATACAAATACTATCCATAAATAATATGATTGTATATTAATTGTTATTTCAATTGAATTGTATTTATATTTTGTCATGATCTTGTACAGCCCGTAATATATTTGAATAATAAAAAACCATATAAACATGCATTTAGTTGTTGCTCGGAGTGTCAATAGATGTGAAAACCAGATTGATGTTGATAATTTTAATTCAAACATCATCAAATTTGAAATTTTAATACTAAAAGTTCTAAGTTTTCACTTCTATCGGCAGTCTATAACTGCCATTTTTTTTTTCAACTTGTTAATAATCACTTCTTTCATCACTTATCGCTTTACTATCTTTTACTTTTAGATATCCTTATCTTCTGTTGAGATACTATCAGTGTACTGGTACAACAAAAGTTTTCTTGAGTTCTGATCATTGCAAAATCATTAATACCATCAATTTCCATGGTAATATCAGTTTGAGTGCATAGCAACATCTCATACTGTTACGCTTTTCAGTCTTTATTCTCTGAAGTGCAGAAATACTTTTCTCATGACTCGCTAGGTGGAGGTATGTTAGCTGTAATTTTAATTTTTGATGTGAAATGTCTTTACTCTCGGTTGCTAGATATTTGTTGTAGTGATTTCATGAAAAGGGACGGAAATGCGTAACAGGAAGTCGGGGGAGCGCGCGCTGTTTGATTTGACCAATCAGCGCGGTTGGTGGTGTCTCTTTGCTACCCTCGTCTCGGGGTCCAACTCTAGTAACAATTAAGCCACCAGCCTTCCGCACATACCAGCAAGTCTCGTAAGACTTCATCCAGAATAAACCTGCGATTTTTACGCTCAAATGTCAAAGTCTCAGGACTCGTTGTGTTTGAAAATAGACAAACAGTCATTTTGGAGGTCACATACATTTCTCCGAATCAAACAGTTAAAAAAATTAAAGGTTTCCTGCATTTTGTGCTTTTACCGTATACCGAAGGTGGTTCTCCTCTTTTTTAAAAAAAAACTATCACTCGCTTCCCATGATTTTGGGTGGTGATTTTAACGTTAACTTCAGTTTGCCAGAAGCTGAGCCGCTCCTATCTTTTCTGAAAGATGAACTCAAGCTCGAAACGAACACAAATCGAAATTTTTCGACAACTAACAGTGGTACTGTTATTGACGCTGTTTTTCAACGATTTTTAAATACTTTGAAATCCCAAGTATATGTGTCATATTTTAGTTTTCATAAATCTATTGTCTCCAATCTTCCCCAAATTGAACAAGAATAAATATTTTTGATAAAAAATTACATTACTCCTTGTGTTAATTAAATAAAATTTTCATTGAAGATATAATTATTCGATAGAAAATTGTTTCCAATCATACCCGATTCAATTTTTTCAGGATCAAAGTCACTATTGCGTATTTACCACTATAACATGTCAGATGTTACACATCATATGCGACTACTGTAGGGCTCATTTCTTTTTTTTTTCTTCTCTTTTTCCGCCCTTCAAATTTTTGCGCCCTATCCACGTGCTTAGAGTGTCTAAGTGGGAAACGCGGCTCTATACCTAAGCTGCAGCCCCTCCCCCTCGCCTAATTTCTACCTCACACCAACGGGAAGATGTTTAAACCCCGATAATGAGCCCCTATTAACAGCGGGTCTTCAGTGGCACTAGGCTTTAACTCATGACACGTCACTCGCAAGTCCATAACCTTGACCTCTAGGCTACTGCAACCACATGTAAAATGGAGATTGACTGGAAATCAGAAATAGATTATTTTTACAAATAAATAATCAATCTCTCCTCTCTCTCTCTCTCTCTATCATTCCCTACTAACTTTTTATTACATTACTAATTGAATTGCTAAATATGTTAATTTGTGAATGCTTTTCTTTCATTTAAATTACCTACTTAATTGTTTTTTTAATCTGTTTTTTTAAAATTAAACAGCAGTTATTTTTTAAAAAAACCATCACCAATCGTAAAGTTCCCAATCTCGGAAGTAAAAGCGGAAATTTTTGTGACTTTTCATTTAGTTCAATAGAATTACCTTTAGATGTTAAAGTCTCAGAGGATGAAACTTCCATTTAATTTCTTTCTTTTTTTCGTTTAAAAGAATTCACATAAAAACTCTTTAAAGGTAATGCTACATTGAAATTCTGGACATTTTCTTTAAAAAAAATTAACACAAAAAAACTCCAAGACTAAGCGGGTCATTTTTAAAGACTTCCAATCCTTTATTTCAAAATAAAGAAGAATTGAACCAAAATTTACTCTTAACTATTGCGCTTTTTTCTGTGAATAAATTATTACTAAACATAACGCTTTCATTCACGTCGGTGAAAAAATTTGGAAATGTACCCTTATAATATATTTTTTAACTTTTCTCATTTTTTAAATAAAGATACTTGTGATTTATAAAATCAACCTTTCACACAAATAAAAAAATGCTTTTATTCCAAAAAACATTCTATGAAAAACAAAGTTTTTTAACAAGGCAGATGTGCATTTGTTTAAAATAAATTATGAACCGAAAAAATAATCTTCAACTACTTTTATTTAATAAATACTTGAATATATTGTCACCCAAAATTAAAAATGCAATTACTTTTTTAATCAAGAATTGTGTTTTTGAAGTAAATACAATAGAAAAATAGTATTCAGAGAAATTTTTACATAAATTTATTAAGTTATCATATTTTATCTAATCATAATATATTTTTGATATTTTATTCATTACTGATAAATAAAATGTAAGAATTTAATTTTTAAAAATATTGTACTAAATGAAGTGAGAATAAGAGATAAAAAGTGTGAAAATTATATATCACAAATTATAGGGTACATAAAAATACATTATTGCTTAAAAAATGAAACTGTAATCTTTGTAGCATAACAGTTTGCTTTAATAATCGATTCCAAATGACATGGCGTTGAATTTAAGAATTTTAGTTACTTAAGAAGATATTTTTTTCGTTTCTTTTCCACTTGGTGCTTCTATATATTGCCTTCTTAAATGAGATTATACATTTTCTATCCCATTAAGGTCACGAGATTGACCTTAGTTGACGTGTGAAGTTGAATAGCAGCCATTAATTTAGACTTAGTCGTGTGTGTAGGGTTATTAGCATACTGAAATGTATTTACACTTATTCAGGAGTGGAAAATGTACAAATATTAGTTTTCACAATTTCGTGTGTACATCTTGAACTTCATTGTTAATCTTCAATACTTGTTGAAATTTTGAGTTGACAGTTTAGCAATGTCTAGGAGAAGTCATTTACCTGTTCCGTTAAGGTCACATGCAGTTGATGGATGTATATGAGGTTGTGCACAACTTATGCTGTTATACATATCAATGTGTCTTCCAGTAGGATCCACCGACTGTGGGATCAGTTTAAATTTAAAGATGTTGTGTCTAAGACATGTTCACACTCGATTAAGCGTTACAACATCTACGAGAAACCATTTTTAGGTCTATAAGCCCAAAAGCGAAGGAGCATAAGTTGTTGCAAATCATTTTGCCGCTTCAGGAACGAGAATCTCTGCTACTACGGTGTGAAGATGCTTTTTGCAAGGTGATCATTCGTAAGTTTTTCTTGAACCAATGACATATGGGATCATTTATGATGGACGAGACAAAAGTGGGCTTCTGTACTCTTCACAGACGTATTTAAGTTCATACTAGAGTTGTGCAGGGTGCCTCGCGACTGATGATTTAAGGGAGCAACGCACGAGATACAACCAATACAAAATTGTTGAAAACACAGTTACAGAAGTGGTAGAATCATAGTTTGAGCAGAGAACTCTTTCTGATCTGCGTGTGTTCCATGGAGGAACTCTTGATTGTGAGACATAGGGCAGATATTATTTATTGCCTTGTTCGCCCATATAGTTGTGCTATTGGTATTGAATTCATTCTGATTAATGATAATGCGTGACTCACTGATTTGAGCCAATTATATACTATTTTTATTCAAAAAAAAATATTTACCCACATTATAGTATAATGGATAATCCAACATTTTCACTTCATAATCTTAAAATTCAAAATTTTCAAGAAAAATTAAATTTTTAAAATTTGTATCTGATATTAAGTTTGTTTAAATAATTAAGTACTTTCAGTTGCGAAAAGGAATTCTTAATTTACATTAGTTTTTAAGGTAAATCTGAGTTCGTAGAAGTACCCCAATTGCAAAAAGTCATCGATTTCAAAAAGCATTTCTTAGTCTTATAAAATAAAATAGGATTTTAAATACCTTGGTCATAGATATAGGTCTCAGTATGTCTTCATTTTATAAAAGACTTTACTTTAAAAATGATATCATGTCATACATAAAGAAATTAATCATTAAATATAATATAAGAATTATTTTAACTTATTTCATATACAAAGTGGAATTTTTTTTTCGAAAATCTGTGAATTTTAAATTAAAATTAAAATGTTAACGAAAAGAAACATTTATTAAAGTTTAAGCAATCTTAATGACGAGACATCACTAAAATCTTTTATTTCTCAATTTTAAACTAATATAATTCCTATGTATATATGTATTTTCCACGTGCCTGCATACAAAAAGATACTGCTTCTATAAAACATTCTTTGGAAATTTTTTACATTTATTAAAGTTAAAATGTTAATACAAAAAATTAAACAATATATATACTCCCATACAGTACCAAATTGTATTTTAGTAAGATAAATTGTTATTTTCCATCCCACTCATAACAGTTTCAGTAAAGAATTTTTTATAAACTAGAGATAATTAATCATAAAATGTAAGCTGAGAGAAAAAAATTAATATTTTTGATATGTTAATTATCACACTACCTTTCGTCGAATAACCTTCAATACTTATTGTTTTTAAGGATATGTCTTATAAGTGAAAATTATATTTTTTTTTCATCATTAATTGGTTACGAGGAAAAAATCATCTTGCAATTTCAACGCATTTATTAAAGGCAATGTACAAAATTCTCGAAAATTGCATCATTTGAGATAGGTATCTTAAGATAAATTGGTTCAGTTTTTGCAATGATAATTCTTACAAGTACAAAATTTAAATAAATTTATTTCCAAAAAATATTAACTAATTGTTAACCCATTATAACTTACTCTATGCCTTCTTTACATCTAGATTTTTAAAAAAATATTTGTTATTGTTTACCTTCAAATTATTTGATGTATAAAATGATCCAATATGTTCTTAAAGTTTCAATATTTACAGTTAAACTTTAATGTTGTTTGTTCGTTTCTTCTTCCATCCATTAGGGATATCTCCTTTAAAAAAAGTTCTTAGTTCAATTTAAGATTAAACAAAACTTTCATCTCTTCTGTTATACAATGCTGGCCACCGTAAATGCAACACCAAAGAAAGACAAGAGATAGCACAAAAAATTTATTTTGTCGATAACATGTTGAAAAGTATCAAATGATTAAATTTATAGACTTCTGTGAAGTATGGTTCCTGCAGAATCAGTAGCCACAGTAGCCGAAATTGTTGGAGATCACCGCTGCCACACGCCTCGGATTGATTCAAATAGACTTTGGATGCGTTCTTGGGTACAGCAGACCAAGCAGCTTCCACACGTTGCCAAAGTTGATCTGGTGTGGCAGCTGGTGGTGTAATCTGACAATCGTTGAGCAACCATAGACCACATGTTTTCTGTCGGTGAAAGATCTGGAGAGCGAGCCGGCCAGGGAAGCAATTGAATCTGGTGATTGACGAACAACCTTTGAACTATGCATGTCAGGTGTGGTCGAGCATTATCTTGTTGAAATATAGCTGGGCCCAAGCCCTGAAGGTAAGGAAGGACAACTGGCTCCAACACCTCGGAGATGTAGCGCTGGCTGTTTAAAGTACCGGCAATGCGTACTAGAGGAGTGCGAGAGTGATATCCAATACCTCCCCATACCATAATACCCGGTGCAAGACCAGTGTGGCGGTGCATAACGCAGCTGTTCAGCATCCTCTCTCCACGGTGTCTCCAGACTCGAATCCGACCATGGTGGTGTTGCAGACAGATGCGTGACTCGTCAGTAAAGACAACTTCATTCCATTCTGCCGCCCACATCCTTCTTTAATCGCACCATTGGCGGCGGAGACGTCTGTGGTTCTGCGTCAAGGGTAGACCAAGCAATGGACGTCTTGCGGACAGACCACTCTGCTGTAAACGGCGTCGAATGGTACGCGCAGACACTGAATGATGCGTTACAGACTCAATGTGCTGTGCTATGGTTCGTGATGTGACTGAGCGATCCCTCACTGCCATGCGCACAATTTTCCTGTCCTCACGTGAAGTGGTGCACTGAGGTGGATGCGATCGACCACGTCAGTCCGTCGTACCCTCCTGCATCCAACGGTCACATATCCGCATTACAGTTGTTTGGTTTCGTTCAACACGACTACCGATTTCTCTGAAAGATTATCCACAATCTCGGTAGGCCACTATCCTTCCTCTGTCGAACTCGGATACTTGATCAAAAGCTGATTGCTGTTTTCTTGAGTCATAACTGATCGTTTTTTGAAAAAACCACAAGAAAACACAATTGCCGAACTTGAAATCCTCGAAATCTCCAAGCCTTAAATAGCGCTTTGAGGTGCGCCACAGGCGTGTGTGATGTGTGTCTGCGCTGAAATTCTAATCATTTGCATATCTCACCTCCTCTAATGCATGTTGTAAATTTCATGTTATTTGCGTGCTTCCTTCAGGGTGTTGCATTTACGGTGGTCAGCAGTGTATATGAACGCTATTTCATCAGTCAATTATTTACATAAGACTTGTATGTCAAAGTCACTTTAATCACACTAAATTCAATCCTAAACAATCAAGCTTTTAATTTAGCATTCTGTCTGCATTTATCATGAAATTCCATGAAAATAATCATCTACTAATTTATGAAAGATGTCATCCTCATCAGCTGCCGTCAGGGACTTTTTAACACATGGGCCAACTGGACTTGGACTCAGAACTTCGCCCTCGGAGGGTCTCATTTCGTTCTCGACTCAGTCTTAATAAGGATCTGGATAATTTTCATTGGTCAAATATCATTCCCGTGCATATTTTAGCAAAAAGGTAGAATTTCAAAATCCATGTCAACTAGCAAAAGTGACAAGACTA